>VMDO01023540.1:10426-31533 GCA_007922755.1 Pedetes capensis
TTTTCGGTACTAGGGGTTGAACCCAGGGCCTCGTGCTTGCATACTATGCAAGTGTTGGACCACTGAGCCTCACCCCCAGCCCTTTTTTTTCTTTACTTTTTGAGACAGGGTCTCGCTAAGTTATGCAGACTTCCTCTGGTCTTGAACTTGTGATCCTCCTGCCTCCACCTCCCAAGCCACTGGGATTACAGGTGTGTGCCACTGAGCCCAGCTACCATTGAGAATTCATGGTAATTTTAGCCATGGTACTCAGCATCCAGAGGTGGATCCATCACTCAGAGGTGGGCTCTTTAATAAATTCTCCCTATGATGTAATTTTAGTGGTAGATCCAACTAATCAGCTTCCTTTGTTTCCTACCATTTTTAGAGCCAATTCTTCAACCCTCCTGTTAATAGTGTGAGCTATTCAACAAACTGCAACAAATTGATTTTCTGCTTAAGGAAAGTAGAGTTGGTTTCTGTTGTTGGAGTTAATAAAATGTGCCCAGAAGGAAGCCTTTTAAAAGATCATGCTGTGATTCCAGAATGCAGGTGTTTCCTAATGGGACCCCTGACTGGAGCTAGAAGTGTGATACTGGGCAATTGAGAAGACCATAAAGGCTGGGGCTGTGCCCAGCTAATTAGCATAATATCCATCAGCAAGAAGTAAGATAAATTGTTTGAAAGTCCCTATTGTTCTTGAAGGTTCATTATAGGAGAAAATTATCTTGATTATTTTCCAAACTCATGAATTTCACTTCAATTATTCTCTTGCAATAGTCATATCTGTGTCATATTGTTACAACATGGCTGGCCAGATACAGTAATTCCTGCCACTCATTAGCATTTTCCTCCATTTTGTCTGAGGACTTTGTAGAAAGGAACATTATCTAAGATGTTGCCACCATAACTCCTCTTTGGTGAGTCAACAGTCAGGCTAAATGTTCTAGGAATAAATTGACCACCGAAACTTACCAGGTTTCTCATCTCTCACTTTATGGTTTGTTTTCAACAATCAAGGTCAATGTTACTAAGATTGTTCTTCAATGAGATTATAACCCAAAACTACCTCAACAGTTACATTAGATTAAATCACAGTTACATTAGATTAAATTAGATTAAATCACAGTTTTCTATTGCTGCCTAAAATGTTATCACAAATTTAGCAGTCTAAAATAATAAAAGTTTAACATCTTGTACTTCTGTAGGTGAGAAGCCTGGGTAGGCTTCCCGGATTCCTCTGTTCTTGGACTCACAGGGCTGAAATCAACATGTTGGCTAGGCTGAGCCCTTTCTTATAGGCTCTGGGGAAGAATCCACTTCTAAGTTCATTCAGGTGGTTGATGGAACATAATTCCTTGTACTTTCAGGGTTACAATCGCCATTTTTCCTTGTTTTTGTTTCTGACTGTCACCCAGGATCCTCTTTCAGCCCCTCATCACATTACTTCAACAATTCCAGTGATGGCACATACCATCATTCTCACACTTCAAGTCTCCCAGATCTCTTTTGCCACAACTCTTCTTCCTCTAGTTAGAGAAGATTGTCTGCTTTTAAGACCTCATGTCATTAGATTGAACCTACGTGGAGAATCTAGGATAATCTCCCTATTTTAAGTCTTAGAGCCTTAATTATACCTGCAGAGCCATTTTCCTCATGCAATATAACATACTCACAGCTTCCAAGGATTAGGGCAAGGACATCTTTTGGAGGACATTCTGCCTACTGAGGCAATCCCCTGTCAGTCTCAGCCAAGGACTCCAAAGACAAGCTTTCCTGAGACTTCTATTAAGCTCTGATTATTTGGTTTCCTCAGATATCTACAGGATAGTGTTAATTTGATTTCACTGATTTTCAGGAAATGAAAATGCTATGGATTGGATATTTGTGTCTCTGCCAAATTCATGTGCTGATACCCTAATCCCAAATATGATGGTATATAGAGGTGGGGGATTTGTGGGGTAATTAGGTTGAGATAAGGTCATGAGGATAGGGCCCCCATGATGAGACTAGTAGCCTGTTAAGCCAAGGAAGAGACCCCAGAATTTTCTCTGTCTTCTCTGTAAGGAAACAGCAAGAAGATGGCCATCTACAAGCCCAGAAGCAGGCCCTGGCCAGAAACTGAATCAGTCAGCACCTTGATTTCAGACTTCCCAGCCTCCAGAACCATGAGAAATAAATGTTGTTTAAGCTACCTACTCTAAGGCATTTTGTCATAGCAACCAAGCTGACTAAGACATATAGAGAGCATTTTGTCAACTGCCTTATGAAATTATCATATATGAGCTTTCCTGCCTTGTTAAATAAAATATTGAGCATATTTAATGAACTTAATGAACGAAAGAGGGAAATACCTTTGCTTTCTAAGCACTGTTCCCCCTGCCTGTCTTTCAGCTCACCTACAGCACAGTATTTTCTGTATTCACAGTATGCAGTGAAGGTGAGAGCACCTGAGCCCTCTGTCCCCCAGTGGGGACACTTGTTTTGATGCTTCTCTCCACAATAAAAGATTGAGGTTGTCCAAAATTTTTCTTTACTTGGTTCTACAATCAACACCCATGGAAGCAGTAGTCAAAGAATCAAAAGATGCATTGCATTGGGAAAAGCTTACAAAAGACCTCTTTAAAGTGTTGAAAAGTAAAGACAGCACATGGAAGATGAAGATGTACCTGGCTCATGCCATGGTTATTCAGTCGCATCATATGGTTGTGAAAGTTGGACATTGAATAAGGGAGACAGGAAAAGAATTGATTCTTTTGAATTATGGTGCAGGAGATTAATATTGATGAATATATCATGGACAGCCAAACGAACCAACAGATCCATCCTAGAAGAAATGCAATCACAGTGCTCCTTGGAAGCAAAGATGGCTTACATATTTTGGACATGTTTTCAGGAGGGACCAATCCCTGGAAAAGGACATCATGTTTGGGAGAGTGGCGGGTCAATGAAAAAAAGAAAGACCCTCAGCTAGATGGATTGTCACAGTGGCTGCAACAATGGGCTTAAACATAAAAAAGATTGTGTGCCTGTCATAGACTCGGGGAGTGTTTGTTTCTGTTGTATATAGGGTCTCTATGAGTTGGACCTGACTTGACAGCACCTAACAACAACAACAACAACAACAACAACCACCCCACAGCATCTATGGAAGCATTTTGTACTTTGGAGCCTCTTCTCATTAGGTCTGAAAAGTTCAGGCTTCCATAGACACAAAGGGTGCTCCCGACTTTCAGCAAGCCAGAAGAGTAGAAGGGAAAGTCCCCAAGGCAGCACTGCTCCAACATCATCGCACTTTGGAACCATCTAAGCATTTTCAAAAAGTCATGCTTTGCCTGACAGCCAGAACTTCTGGTTCACTTGGTCTAGAGCATGGCCAGAGCATCATTAATTTTTCAAAACTTCCTAGCTGCTTTTCCTGTGCAGCCAGGTTTGGGAAGCACTGCTGAAAGACAAAGGGGCTGTGGGTTGTTCCTGAGTAGCTCTGTTTAGCAGATGAGTAAATTCCAGCTGTCAGGAACTATGACATTACCAGTGTTGCAAGAACATTAAGAAGGGAATAATGATCAAAGCCTGACATTTTGGCAGGGGCACCAAGTGTCTCAACATTTCTATTATTTTGTCTGCAACTTCTCTCGGCTTCCCTGAAAACAGGCATTAGCCTGGGATAGGAACTCTGACAATGGCCTTGGTTAGAGGGCCTAGAAATGATTGAGGGAAGGAGACAGGTAGTGCACTTTGTTCAGCATGTAGATGGCATCCCTGTGCTATCAGCTAGGAGCTGGACAACAAATGTGATAGGACAGGCTGACATGTCAGAAGACTGATTAACTGTTGCCTCTGCAGCTGTCTGCTGTGGAGACTTTAGTTAGATCTTGTAAGAACTGATCTGGGGCACAAATGAGAGAAGCAACATTTTGATTAGCTAAACAGGAGGTGAGTTTCAAAAAGAATAAAAATAATAACTACTTTCTTGAGCACTAACTACCAAAACCATTCAGTACAAATTTAGAGGATTAAAACAACACAATGTATTAACTTAGAGTTTTATAGGTCTGTAGTTTGGCACATGCCTCATCAGGCTAAAATCAAAATGTTGGTAGGGCCAAGTTCCTCCCCGGAAGCGGTAGGGCAGAATCTGCTTCCAAGCTCATTGAGGTTGTAGGCAGAACTCATTTCCTTGTGGAGGTAGGGTTCTACAGTAAATTTCCTTGTTAGCTGTCAGTTGAAGGCAGTTCTCAGCATTCTTGAACTCATACATGGCTCTCTTCTTCCATCTTCAAAGTCAGCAGTTGTGGGTCAAGTTTCTCTACATTTTCACTCTCTCCTGACTTTTTCCATCAGCAAATGTTTCTGACTTCTTCTGCCTCCCTCTTCCACTTTTAAGGACCTGTGAGGTTACATTGGACTCAGCTGGGTAATCCAAGATGATCTCCCTATTTTAAGGTCTATGACCTTAATTCTATCTTCAAAGTGCCTTTTGCCATGTAAGGTAACACTCTCACAGTTCCACAGATTAGGATATGGATCCTGTAGGGCTGCTATTCTGTCTAGCACAGACTCTCAGGTTTGCTTCTTACCCCCGTGGCTAGGTGTTTTCATTCTTTTAGCCTCGTTGCTCTTCCTTTAATCCATTTTCATGTTGGCTTTCCTTGAGACTCAGTCCTGTCCCCTTTTCTTCTCTAACTTTTTTTCCTAGGTGATTTCTTCCACGCTCCTGGTTTTCAATAGAATCCAGGTGGAATATCTGAACATCTTCGTGTTCTAGAATCTTTTATGCAAAGGCCTACTTGACTGTGCCATTTAGGTGTTTCACATGCATCTCAAATTAGTAAGTTCTTGGTCTCCTTTCCCTACCTCAAGCCCATCCTGCAGCTCCATTAGGACACCATTGCTGCCCACTTGATTATGCAAACACCTGGGATTCATGCTATTTGCTTCCCCCTCGGTCACGTTATCACTGTCAAGTCCTGTTGTACACCAAATCTTTTCTGTCACTTCCCTTTACTCTACAGCCACAGAAGCTAGGCTGAGCCAGGACACCCTGAGTTCTCCATTAAATCCACTTCTCCTAGCAGCAGTGAAACAGATCTTTTTCAGACTTAATTGGAAGTAACAATGCCAAAAAGTTAAGAGGTTATTTCTGGATGGTGGAAATGTGGGCTGTTATTTTCTTCTTGGTACTTCTGTGCTTTAAACATTTCCATAGAAAACTCAAAACAAAATGTTCCATAAAAAAGAAAAGCAAAAACAAGATGTTACCTTCAAAGAAGGGCTTCCCACTTCTCCATCCCTACATTGTTGTCTTGAATAGCATCCTGTTACTTTCCTCTCTATCTTTGTCACACATTGTAGTAGTATATATTTTATTTCAGTGCTTGTTTATTTTTTCTCTTTTACTAGCTATAAGGTCATGAAGGCATCACCTTATTTATTGTGTTAATCACTATGTACCCAGCATCCAGACCTATGCTTGCCACACAGGTACCCTTAACCATCTGACCTGTCACTATTCAAGTACTCACTATGACAACTTGCAAATTTTTTTCACAGATCTGTTATCTGAAACAAAAACCTGCTATTGCAAATAGCAACCGGATGCCAGAAAAGCTGTTTATGTGGCAAGTGTGTCCAAGTAAGAAAATATAGATTGTGTTGCATTCTATCTCATCTCTTGCTTGATAGGGATACATACTATCTAAATGTGCATTTACAACATCCAGATAAGCCCAAATGTCTTCTCAGTAAGTAGAACTCATTCAGCTTCATGTCCAACATCATTTGGAGGAAAGAGAAGACCCACGAATATTCTAGGCTGAATCTTCAGAAGAAGGAGCCTACTTTGGAGTTTAATTTGGAGCAAGCAGGCAGCAAATGCTGTAGAGGCTTTGCTTTCAAGTTGAATTCTAACATTCAGTTTTTTCATAGGCGAAAATTTTTACCCCTTACTAATTTTTTAGGGTCCAAAGAAGAATATCACAGATATTCACAAACAAGACATTAATTTGAAAAGTAAAGTGACTGGCCCACTAATGGAGACTTCATGAACATTTATCAAATTAATGAGGGCATGAATAAACAGAAAGGTGTTTTAATACAGCCATTAAGCTGAATGCATCTCTTGGTTTCACAAATACAAGTGGGGAAATCTCCATTATTTTGATTTTGATTAATGCCTTAACACTGGGCTTATCAAAGCATGCCTGAATGCTATATACATGCTCCAATGGTTTATGCATTTCATAATAGTTTATGCACTTCATAAGGGCTTAATAAAATATATCACATCCATGTCACCATAATTCTGCATAATTCTGTTGAATTGCTTCCACTCACTAACATTGATATTCAGTTTCATCAGATTCCATATGCTGTTGATCTTCATTGCCTGGTTTGTGAGATTACCTCATCCTCTAAACAAATATTAATCAGCAATCTTTATCCTATGAACCTGGAAGTATTGCTCAAATTCACAATAGCTAAAAATAGAGAATTGCCCTTTTAAGTACTATGAACACCAGATACAGGAAGAGAAAAATGTTAAGCCCATGGCTGAAAACATTTATATGCATTTAAAAATAAAAACTGGAAAGGACAAAATATCAAAAGGATAATTATTACACAAAGTTGCACTGTGCAAATTATTTATGATGCTTCCTGTAAAACTTCTGACCCTGGAATCAATTTCTAAACCAATTGGAAATCAGCCTCATCCAGAGTACAACACATACATTCTCATCTAGAACCAGCTGGTATCTTTCTGTTGCTTTTCAATAGTCCTCCTGTGGGTTATGCTTCTGGATGTGGAAAAGGGAAGAAGGGAAATATCGCTTCTTATTTGCCTTCTCCTCAGGACAGTTTTGAAGAGATATTTATAATCTTTACAGTTCAAACCAGTTGCCCATATCAATTATTTGCTTTTTCCTTTTATTTAAAAAAGATTTTTATTTTGGAAAAACTTAAAACACATAGCAAAGCCAATAGTATAATGAACGCTCACACAGCCACCATTCACCTTCATCATTACCAACACATGATCAATCATGTTTCATTTATATCCCCATTCAGATCTCCTTCCAGTAAAATTTTGAAACAAGTTCCACTCAATTTGTAAATACTTCAGAATTTAAAGGGCTCTTATCTTCAGATAAAAAAAAAATCCCACCATTCCACTGGTCATTTCTCTCAGAGGGTGACAATAGAAATAGTTATCTAGTGATGCTACTAAGGGAGTCTACTCTCGGCAGGCTGTTCTGGGGGCACAGATCTCATCATATGTCCCAGTATCCCATCATAGGAATTCTACTCTTATGTTCTAGACAGGACAAATGATGACCCACATGCATCATCCAACCAGTTTCAACCACCTCTTTTGGCCTGTGGCAGAATCATCAGGGACCCAAATGCTTTGTATGAAATGTAAATTTTCTCTGATTTTTTCCTAGTTTTATTTCTGTTACTGATTTGTGGTTTAATCCACAACAGTCAAAGAATTTTCTCTGTATGATTTTGGTCTTTAATCTATTGAGACTCATTTGTGACTTGGCATCACTGATCTATTTTGTTTAATAGTGCATGTGATTTCCACACATGTTCTACAAATGTCAATTAGGTCATGTTGCTTACTAATGTATTTCAATTTGTTTTATATCTTTCCTACTTGTTATATCAATTGATGTTGTTGTTGTTGTTGTTAGGTGCCATCGATTCATGTCTGACTCAGCAACCCTTATAGGGTTTTCAATGGCTGATTGTTTCAGGATTGCCTTGGGAGTGGGTTGCCACATCCTTCTCCCATTTTTGTGGTGCTGGGAATCAAACTCGGGACCTCAGAGACTGCAAAGCGGCACTCTATCAACTGAGCTAAATCCCAGCCACATGAATTGATGAGAGGAGTTTAAATTTGTCCAACTATGATTGTAGATCTAAGTCTACTTGTAGTGCTGTCAACTTTTCCTTTATTATTTTGAGGCTATGTTATTCGACGTGTATTCACATTTATCATGCTTATACATTCCTATTGTGTTGACCCTTTTATCATTTTGGATTATCCTCTTTATCTCTAGTGGTCTTGAATTAATATAGCCTAAGAATTTTTCTTTCATATATCTTTCACATCCTTTTATTTTTCACTTTTTTGTGCCTTTCTTTTTAAAGTTTGTCTTTTTTATAAACAGCACATGTTTGGGAGTTGCTTTCATTTTAAATTCAATCTGCCTTTGACTTTTCATTGTTGCTGCTGTTAGGTGCCGTCGAGTCAGTATCAGACTCATAGCGACCCTCTGTACAACAGGGGAAACATTATTGTCAGTGCTTCTCTGCTGTTCATAGGGTTTTCAATGGCAGATTGATTTTGGGGAGGGGGTTGCCAGGTCCTTCTCCCAAGCCTACAGCTTCTGGTGTTCCCAGGTGGTCTCCCATCCAGGTACTAACCAGGCCCGACCCTGCTTAGCTTTTGAGATCTGACGGGATCAGATGCCCCAGGGCTACAGCTGCAGGCAACTTTTCATTGTAGAGTTTATTTACATTTAATGTATATTTTATAGTTGACTTTATATCTACCTCCTTGTCTCCATCTCCAGCCTCCCTCACTGTCCCAGAAGTCAGCAAAAGGCCTGTTGGAGAAAACTGGTAGGGAAAATTGGCTATACTCTTTGAGGTTCCTCTTGATTCCGGTAAGTTGCACCAGCCCACAAAGCTGTTAGAAGCCTTTTGGCTTATTTATACCCCTACAATGTCTCTCTGCATATAGCAAATCTGATGCTAAATCCTTGCTTATACTTGGGAAATGTCCCCTGGGAAGAAGGAAGAAAACAGTCGCTGATCCTTGCTCACCTAGGAATAAATTCTTCTCTCTGTAATCTGTGTCCCCTTTGCCACTCATCTACCACAAACACACAGAGATGTTTTGTTTTTGCAAAACACTGAACTAAATTACAGAGATCATGGCATGTTACCTCTGTGTCAGTATACATCTCCTAAAAACAGATAAAGAACATTGCCAAATCTAAGAAATTTAATGTTGCTATAATAATGTAAAATATTCAAACTTCCTCAATTGTCCTGCAAGGTCAAGTATATCTTTTTTTAAAACCTAGAATCAAATCTAGAATCACAAATTGCATGTGACTGTCATGATTTTTTGGTCTCTTTTAATCTAGAACCATCTCTCCATTTTTATTCATCTTTCAGGACCATGGGCAGTTTAGATTTGTCTTATTATTTCTTCATTACTAGGTTTAGCCTGAACATTTTTGGCATGAATACGACCTAAGAGATACTGTGTCCTTTCCACTGGGTCATATTAGGAGGCACATGGTACCAATTTGTCCCATTACTAGAGGTGCTAAGTTTGATCACTTGTTTAAGGTAGGGTCCATGGGATCCCTCCAGTGTAAGGTAGCTTTTTTCCTTTGTAATAAGTATATGTGGGGTGATACTTTGAGATTATGTATATCTTGCTACCAAACAACCTATCACACATTGGTTTTATTATCCATTGATTGTTTCTTACTCAAATCAGTGTTTACATTATTGGTTGTGAAATAGTGATTTTCAAATTCTATCATATATTACATGTCAAAGCTGAAATTCTTTTGTAAAGAATTTTTCTTTTCCTACCTTTATATAGTATCATTGTAGACTCACTGATTTCCTTTCATTATAATCTATTATTCTCATTTATCATTGTGATTCTCAAATTTCTTGCATTTGGCCTATGGAAGCTCCTTGAAGCAGCCCCTGTACCCTTTTGATGTGCTCCCATTGTTCTTTGAGCATTTCCTTGCTTTGTACACCACAGGATGCTCAACGCTCACTTTGCTCTTTCCCTGCTCCATCCCTGGAATGAGCCCTTTCTTCAAGGAAGAGGTAGTCCTCATGGTGGTGTCCAGAAGTCAGTGGTGCACAGCATGTCCAGGTCCAGTGATAGTGCTAATAGTATCTCTGTGTTCCAGCACTGGGATGTAACTTGGGACATGCTTCCTGGCTACATAGCCTCCTACATTTTATTTTCTGGCTTTGCTAAAGATTTTGCCAGTCATCTGATAACATTTAGTCATTCTTTTATGCATTTAAGTAATCTAGTGTGTCTGTGGCTTGCAGTCAAGAACTCTGATTGATACAGTATCAAATGATTCATATAATAAACTTGAACTTCCTGTGCTTTGGTTGGCAGCAGATTATCCAGAGCCTGTGTTAAAGTGTAATGTGATAATGGCTCATAAGAGCAGACTCAATAAAAATGAACTTAGCAGCACTTTTCAGTTCCACAGTACTTTAAGCATCATCTTGAATACCTTTGACATGTTTGAGAGACATGTTATTTTCCTCATTTGAAAGATGGGAACTTGAAGCAAATTTTATAAGAACATGTATTAGAATTGAATTGTTTGAAGCTAAAAGGTATTATGAAAATTCAAGAAGAGAATACCAACATAAATTTTTTGGGTAGACATTTGAAGAAGTTAAAGCAGTGAGAGCACCCAAAAGCAGCTATCTAAAGCTAGAACCATCTTAATTGTCCTTGACTGGTCATTTAGTAGCAGAGTTTATCACAGTGAATTCATGAAGATACATCAGCAATAACTAAAAGGACTACTGAGAATATAATAAGAAGAGTCTGGAGTAAAAAGAAATGGGGACTGGGGGTGTAGCTCAGTGGTAGAGCTTGTGCTTAGCATGTACAAGGGCCTAGGTTCAATCCCTATCCCCAAAACAAAGTAAAATAAAATATAAAATAAAAGTAAAGAAATAAGGTATAAATAACTGAGGTAGAATGTTAATTTTAAATGGTGGTGGCTTGTTACAGTTGATTGAATTAAAAATTGAATCCATATGACCGTCATTGCCTTTGTAAACCCCTCTCTTTATACTTTCGTATGTTTTTTCTTGACTCAGTGAGTCTCCAGGAAGAAAAACTGCCTGGAAATGGAGTGTATTCGTGTATATTAGTCCAAGTGTATTAGTTATCACTTGCTCTGTGACAAATAATCCCACATTTTAGTGGCTTAATAGCACACATTTTTTAATTGGAAATTTTAATGTACAATTTAATGGGTTTCATTCTGACATGCATTTCATTGTGACATTTCCATATATGTGTTTCATTGCACATTGCAAAGATAACTTCCTCCTTACTCTCTTGTGTACCTCCTCCCCCTTCTTCCACGCCCTCACCAAAGGCCTCTTTTCTATATTGCTTGTCTTTTTGTGGGATTATTTTTCTACATACCCTTACATCCCAATTATGTTTAAGGTCCAAAATTTTTTCTGTGGTGATCTATCTTTTTACATTATCAGTGGTATTACATGAATAATCTAGCCCACTTGTATTATTACCATTCTTTGGTATTATTGGCATTATTATAATTATTTCCTGAACTATTAAAGTTGGGCTGTTTACTTTGAAGTCACCCTCTCTCTCATTCCTCACTCCTTCTTGTTCCTGCACTTCTTCCTTTCTTCTCCCAGCATCTCTTCCTTTTGCTAGATCCCTCCCTCCTTCTTTCTGCTCCCTAACTTGTCCCTTCTCCGCTAAGTTGACTTTAGCTTTTTATTATGCCCCAGTTTCTGTATAGGAGTTTTTCCTTACTTTTAATTTTGATTCAGCTCCCACACATGAGTGAGAACATGAAACCACACATTTTTTATCTCATGATTTCTATGATCAGGAATTTTGGTCTGGCTCAGCTGAGTCTCTAAAGATTTTGGCAGAAGTAAGGAGTCCTTATAGTATTGCCTGCTTTTATGAAAATGTCTTATTTCTTTTGTTAGAGTAAATTTTCCAAAGATAGCCTCAGAGATATCTCTTATCCCATGTGCACTTTCTTCTATAATATGATCTTGTCACTCTTCTCATTAAAAAGTGAAGTTTAAGCCAGGCATGATGGCATGTGCCTGCAGTTCCAGCTACTTGGCAGGCTGAAACAAGAGAATCACTTGAGCTCATGAGTTTGAGAACAACCTGGGCAATGCTGTAAGACCTTGTCTCAGAAAAGTGGGGTCCGAAGCCGGGCGTGGTGGTGCACGCCTGTGATCCCAGCAGCTCAGGAGACAGAGGCAGGAGGATGGCAAGTTCGAGACCAGAGGCAGTCTGCATAACTTAGCGAGACCCTATCTCAAAAAGTAAAAAAAAAAAAAAAAAAAAAAAAAAAAAAAAAAAAAAAAAAAAAAAAAAAAAAAAAAAAAAAAAAAAAAGGGGGGGGGTCCACAACTCCTCTCCTTTAATCTGACCAGACTTGTGAATCACCTATAAACAACAAGATATGGTCAAAGTAACACTGTGTAACTTCCTGGGCCAGGTCAGAAGATGTGAAGGCTCTAAACTTCTTGGGTGGAGTCTATATAGCTTATGGAGCATGAACTCTAAAATCTAGAGAGGTAGATGGACTTGTTAAAACCTGTTTGGTATACTAATCAGCAATTCCCAGAGTCAGTCAAGCCAGCTTAGTGTATTAATCATCTAACCAGATTATTGCTGTCTATGACAAAATAACCCGCATCTCAGTGGCTTAGAATAACACATTTATTATCTTGGTTTCTGGGGAGCAAGAATGCCTAAATGGCTTAACTTAGCTCTCAGCTTCATGGTCTCTCAGAAGGCTACAATTAAAGCACGGCCCCTGGGTCTGCCATCTCATCTGAATGTTTGACTGGGAAGGAGCCATTTGCAAGCTCACTCTGTTGTTGCTGGCAGCATTCTGTTCCCCAGTGCCTGTTGGCAGAGGCTGTTCTTGTTTCTCTCCCATGTGGCCACTTGCTTCATCAAAACGTGCAAACTGAAAGTCAATAGAGTATACTACTTCAACAGAAGTCATACTCACTTGTAACTTGATCATAAGAGTGACGTCCCATTGCCTTTGCCATATTCTATTGGTTAGAAGCAAGTCACTAGGTCTGCTTGAATTAAAGGAGAGGGAATGACAGAAGGTATGACTGCATGAAGAGGATCACTGGGGGCCATCTTAGAAAGCAGTCTACCACATTAAGGACATTTTAGTGAAAATAACACTTAGCTATTTTACTCTTATTTTAGAAATAGCAGTTTCTTAAAAGTCTTCTTATTTATTTTGGTCTGTCTATCTACTTATTTGGGGCTGGGATTTAGCTCAGTTGGTAGAGCGCTGCTCTGTAGTCCCTGAGGTCCAGAGTTCAATTCCCAGCACCGCAAAAATGGGAGAAGGATGTGGCAACCCACTCCCAAAGCAATCCAGAAACAATCTGCCATTGAAAACCCTATGAGGGTCACTATGAGTCAGACATGACTTGACGGCACCTAACAACAACAACAATCTACTTATTTATCTTTTTGTATAAGCCTAGGCAGTTGTCTGGAGCTCTCCTAATGTCTGATAATTGCTTCTGGACACTGTTCTGTGGGTGATCAACAACTTTCTTTATACTGTTCTAAACTATCTGAATTCCTCAAAATAAGAATTCCTTATGTTGACAAAAGAACACTAATTTTCTTTAAAGGGAGAATGAGAGATGGGTGAGGAAATACTAGAAGCAAATATGTCAGGTGATTAATAGTTTACTCTGAATTTGTAAATGTGGTTATTATTTTCACTTTTATACTGTACTCATTTTTGGTTTTTGGTTTCATAGTTTCAAACCCGGTTTTGTGAGTTACTGAAGACATAGGAGCTTTTTTGGTCTCTTCTCCCCAAGGACAATTGCAAAGAGTAGAAACACAGGTAAGTGAGAGATTGTAAAATACTTTTACTTACAAACTGATCTTCATCACCATAAAAGGATTGAGAATGAGTCCATGGCATAGCCTTTTTAAAGCTTTTGTTGTTATTTTTAGGTGTTATTGAGTCAGGTCCGACTCATAGATACCCTATGTACAACAGAAGGAAACATTCCCTGACACTGTGCCATGCCCAGCACTATGTCAGTGCTTCTCTGCTATTCATAGGGTTTTCAATGGCTGATTGGGTTGTGGGTTGCCAGGTCCTTCTTCCATTTTTGCGGTGCTGGGCGTCAAACTCAGGGCCTCAGAGAGCACAGAGTGACACTCCACCAACTAAGCTAAACCCCATCCAATTCTTTTAAACTATTCGAGATAAATTCCTGAGGGAGACCATGCGTAAATTTTATGGGGTAGGGATGTAAATAATTGACTGCTAACAAGTGTCCCTTCTCACCGATGTATCATACACTTGCTGAATATGCTTCCCTTGGCAAGCAGGTGGCCACCCTGGGTGAGAACCCTGCAAAGCTCCAAGGATCTGAGCATATTGACTTAGAACAAGACATATGGGTGCACTTCTATTTACATGTGAAAATGCAGTGGATTTAAGTTTTGTTTTTAGAATTACCCTTTGAGGTTTATACCTACAAAACTTGACGATGTTCAAATGTAAGCCTTGTGTAAATTCTAAATATTCCTCTTGTAAAAACTAAGTAAATGTCAGCTTGGAAGTTTCTGGTATTGCAACATTTTCTTTGAAGAAATGTTAAGCTTATCATAAAAGGAATTCTTTTGAGAAGAGAAAACCCAACTCTGTTCTACATTTGGAAAGGCACTGAGAACTGTGAGAGGGCTTTGTCTTAAGTAGATTTTAGAGCATAAAAATCTTGCTAAAGGAGCCCTTATGCATATTTCCAGTTTAACTCCTTGCCTCATAAAGCAAGAATAAATCAGTTAAAAAGTAAATGAAATGCATCATACAAAGAGAAAATTACTTTGTAAAATTGCAGCATTTGAATCAAAGGAACAGCAGATTTATGATAGCAGATCAAAGTCTATAGCATGACAATCATTTTCTTGTAACCAATGACTAAAGCAGTTTGAAAATGTGATATGATGCCAGGAGAGGCCACTAAGCACCTTGTTGAGTCTCAGAAGCCGTCACCAGTGTCATTTAATAAGAATGTTGAAGCTGAAAGAGCCTGTAGCTGGATACCAGAGGATACTTCTACCTTTGAATGAAAGGAAAGAATTGGAGAAGCCATCGTTTGTGCAAGGTCTTGTGGGAAATCTTGGGTTTCAATAGCATGGGCAATGAATTTCTAAGTAGGGAAATATCTCTCATTTCCTATTTGGCAGTAGAAATTTGTTGTAGCAACTCAGATATTTAGCAATTTTGAGAAACTCAGCCTGTATTAAATAAATCAAAAACAAGTGATTGCCACACCTATCTGTGTGTCTTTGGGAAATGTTTTCCTCTGTACTTTTGGGAGATTCAGAAAAATCTGGCTTGGTTAAGTCTGAGTTACCTCAAGGAATGGATACACTGCCACTACTACTCACTACTGGGTTGCAGAAATATTCTGTGACCTTCTGACCCTAGAACTACAGTATGTGGAACAGGACAGGGAGAGGACAGATGTGCCCTCTCTGTTGGAATTCTGGCCATGGTAAGCAGTGGGATAAAGTCCAGTTTTTTTTTTTTGGGGGGGGGCGGGGAGAGTGCGCATGCCTCATTGCTTCTCTGCTTACTGACCTCTCAGTCATTGCCAGCTTTTTACAAGCAGTATGTGTCACTAGTAGTGTGTGTCCTCATTTCTTTACACTATGGTGAGAAACTTGATTTGTTTCAAAGGTTCATCTTTCATTTATTCATACTAGAAAGCAAATGGTGCTTATATATAAGTGTATAGTGATGTGTCATGTTCTCATCTATTAGCTTGCTTACATTTACAACAAGACTGACATTTTCATCTGATGTGGAATACAAGTAAGCTGGTTAAAATTAACCATGAGCAGGACTAGAAGCTCTCAGAGCTCTATCTCTTTTATCAGCACACCCCAAGTTTAGTTGTTTACAAATATGATCAGTTAAGTTTTCCAAAAGTCTAGTCAAAGAAACTGTCCTCAAACCTCAAAACCCTACATTTTAAATTTTCCTCATTTGTTCCAAGAATATCAAGGTAAGACTCTTCATTACTACTCATATTTTAAATAACAAGTACCAATTTAATTCAACGAAGAGAAAGGCATGTCATAGTGAAGAATTTGATATGTGTAGAAAGGGACAAAGAAAATATCCAAACCAGGCTCCATGATGCATGCCTGTAATTCCAGTGACTTGGAAGGCCGAGGCAGGAGGATTATGAATTTGAGGCTGAAGTCAGCCTGTGTAATTTAGCAAGACCCTGTCTCAAAATAAAAGAAATAGAAAAGGGGCTTGGGGTACAGCCCAGTGTTGGAGCACTTGCCTGGCACGTGGGAGATGCTGCCTTCAACACCCTATGGCATCTGGCTCTTCCACTCTTTTCTTTCCCTGGTTTTCTATATGTGTGCAGATTTAATTAGAATAATATAGTAATCTCATTTTGTAGTCTGATTCTTTCACTTGACAATAATACATTATTAACATTTTCCTATGCCATTAACTATATGTCTAAAAATAATTTTAAAAGTTTCCCAGTAGTTTACAATTTGGATCCTATTTGAATTTCACATATTTAAAAAGTGTTGAGAAGTAATATTATAATAAATATCCTTGCATATAAATCTTATATATCCGTCTGATTATTTCCTTAGATTAAATTCCTGGACACAGAATTGTTGGTTAATCATTATGGGTAAGTCTGAGGCAGCCTAATTATTTCCCCCTTGTAGAAGATCTTACTGTCTTCTTGGATACTTGAGTGTTTTCTTTATTTTGAAATTGAAAAGCTTCAGAATGCCTCAACACTAAATGTTCTGTATCATGTTTCCCTACAATGAAGTATAACCTTTCAGTCAGCAAATTCATTTAAGGAGGATTTTCTTGAATAATACTGGTGAACATTCCCTTTGTCATTAGTGGGCGTCTTGGTCTCAAGAACGTCAATTACCCTTATATTAGATCATTATTATCCATCTTTCTCATATATTCACTTCTTTTTAATTGTCTTCATCTCTTTATCTTTTCTTTTTTATTTATGTTATTATCTCAAATATGTCCATATAGTGATAATTGGGTTTTTAACAGTTTATCTGTTCTTTCCTATTTCTACTTTAAGTATTAGTAATTAGAAATGATATTGGTTTGATCATTAATGTTTCACTTATAGCTGCAAACTCTCATTTCATTCTTCTGTTTCATCATCTCATCTTTGAGCTCTTATTTTATTAAACCCATGCCCTTGTTAAGTTGTTCTATAGCCTGAAACAATTATGAAGAATTCCTTTCTATTACTTGTGTTATGCTCTCTTCGAAGCTGGTTCTTGGTTAGTTGCATGGACCACATTGGATTAGTTACCATGCTGGAAATCTGTTTTAATGGAAGATGCCTTTGTGATTTCTATTGTTTCCCTTAGTTTAGTGTATGGCTTTTAAATCATCATATCTGTCAGTTTTTGTCACTTTTTGATCTGTCAGAAATATTACTATTTTCTTCTGTTTTTCAATAGTTAGCATATCCCCATAAAGTCTAATAAAATATATCCCTTTTATATGAGATTAATTGGTTTTCTGTGTAACCAGTATTTTTGCTTCAAAAATGTTATTTTAATAAAACTCATGGAAAATTAAAATTGTGATGATGAAAACTACCAGTAACCCTATGAGCATTGAAATACCACATATTCTCAGTTCTAATCCACATCCTTTAAACAGTTTAAAGGCTAGAAGTAAGATGTGGATTAGAATTGTGTGCAAACTGGATTCCCACAAGGGTTCTCCAGAGAGCTCTCTCAACGGTGAATCTAATCTGCATGCCATTCTAATCCACACTTGATTTTGTAGCCCTCTAAAATTGTTGAAAGGGTGTGGATTAAAAGTGACAATATACGGTATATGGGCAATATTACCTACAGCCCTATGAAAATTAAAAATATAGATGAGAACAAAATTACCAACAGTTTACCCAGTTATGATCCGTGATAATATCCAGGCTCATTCCTGTCCAGACTTCATTTGCATATTTAAGTATATACACATATATGTCTATATGTCTCTCTCTATATATGTATGTACTTTATTATGCACACACACACACACACATACACACACACACACACTCCTTTACAATGCATTCTTTCTAATCTAATCTAATCTAATCTAGGAATTCCATTCATGGACTTTATCCTAAGGAGCTGATCATACAGCTATCAGATTCAGTTTGTGAACATTTTGTTGAGGATTTTTGCATCTAGATTCATCAAAGATTGGCCTATAGCTTTCTTTTTTATTGTATCCCTGTCCAGTTTTGGAATCAGAATAGTGCTGGGCTTATAAAATGAGTCTGGAAGAATTCTTTCCTCTTTAATTTTTAGGAATGATTTAAAAAGAATTCATGTTAGTTCTTTAAGTGTTTGGCAGAACTCAGCAGTGAAATACGTGGTCTTGAGTTTTTCTTTGATAAGATACTTTTTATTACTGATTCAATCTCATTACTTTTTATTGGTTTGTTCAAGTTTTCTACTTCTTCATGATTCACTTTGGGTAAGATGTATGTGTCTGGGAATTTGTCCGTTTCTTCTAGGTTATGAAATTTGTTGGCATATAATTGTTCCTGATTTCTAATGATCTTTTGTATTTCTGTGGTGTCAGTTGTTTTGCCTCCCTCAAATAATTTTCAAAAAGGTGCCAAAACCATTCAATAGAGAAAGGGCAATATTTTTTAGCAAATGATACTTGGAAAGCTAAATATACACATGTAAAAGTATGAGGTTGAGCTCTTACCTTATACTACACACAAAAATTAACTCAAAATAGATGAAATGCCTAAAATAAGAGCTAAAACTGTAAAACTCTTAGGAGAAGACATAGGAAAAATGTTTTATGATGTTGGATTTGGCAATGATTTCTTAGGTATGACACCAAAAGCACAAGCAATGTAAGAAAAGTAGGTAAATTTGATTTTCATCAAAATTAAAAGTTATATGAATCAAAGGACACTATGAACAGAATGAAAGAGGGAAAATATTTGTTAATCACATATCTGATAAGGGATTAATATTGAGACAATATGAAGAACTGTCCAACTCAACCACAAAAAGACAAAGTCCCCAATTCAAAAATAGGCAAAGAACTTCAATAGACATTTCTTTAAAGGAGATACACAAATGGCCAATGAGCACATGACACAATACTTGACATCACTAATAATTAGGGAAACACAAAACAAAACAATGATATATGACCTCACACCCACTTGCTGTTGTTGTTAGGTGCCGTCGAGTCGGTATCCGACTAGAATGGCATGCAGATTAGATTCACCGTTGAGAGAGCTCTCTGGAGAACCCTTGTGGGAATCCAGTTTGCACACAATTCTAATCCACATCTTATTTCTAGCCTTTAAACTGTTTAAAGGATGTGGATTAGAACTGAGAATATGTGGTATTTCAATGCTCATAGGGTTACTGGTAGTTTTCATCATCACAATTTTAATTTTCCATGAGTTTTATTAAAATAACATTTTTGAAGCAAAAATACTGGTTACCCAGGGTTTTCAATGGCTGACTGTTTCGGGATTGCCTTGGGAGTGGATTGCCAGGCCCTTCTCCCATTTTTGCAGTGCTGGGAATTGAACTCGGGACCTCAGAGACTGCAGCGCAGCGCTCTACCAACTGAGCTAAATCCCAGCCCTTCACACCCACTGGGATGGTTATTAAGAGAAAAGCAGAAAAGAACAAGTGTTGGAGAGGCTTTGGAGACATTGGAGCCCTTTTGCCCTGCTTGTGAAAATGTAAAATTGTGTAAACAATGTGGAAAACAGTATAGAATTACCATAGGATGCAGCAATTCCACTTCTGGGTATATATGCAAAACTGAAAGCAGAGACTTTAACAGGTATTTGTGTAACAATATTCATAGCATTTTTTCCATAATAGACAAAAGGTGTAAAAACTCAGTTGCTAATAGACAGATGAACGGTCAAACAAATGTGGTGTATACATACAAGAGAATATTATTCAGCGATAAAAATAAAGGAAGTGCTGAAACACACTATTATATAGATATACCTTGAAAACATTATGCTAAGAAAAATAAACCAGACACAAAATGACAAATAAATATCCTATGGTTCTGCTTACTCTTTTCCGTGATCCTGCTTATATGAGGTATTGTGCATAGTCAAATCAATAGAGCCAGAAAGAAGAATGACGTTTTGCAGGGGCAGGGGTAGGGAGAGGGAGAGGCTTATTAGGTACAGAGTTTCACTTTTAGCTGATGAAAGAGTTCTAGAGATGGATGGATGGTGGTGAGGGTGCTCAGCAATGTAAATTTACTTAATGCCACTGAGCACTGAAATGTTTAAACATTTAAAATTCTTAAAATGTTAAATATTATGTTTTGAATATTCTCGCTGCCTCAGTCAGGTCTGGCCAGGCAAAGCTGCTTAGGAACAGCAAGCTGAAGTGCCCTGAACAATGGGATGTATTTTGGGTATCTGGGACAAGTCTTGGAGAGAGAGTGGCAGTGGCAGACAGGGTAGAAGAGGAGACTCGAAGGAGGCAAGGCCAGGGCCAGTGACATGGCTTAGTGGGAGGATGAGCTGACAATTTTAAAAGTGGTGAGTAGTTCTCCTCTGGGGGCAGGCTCAGGAAGCATGATTCTTTTCTCCTGTCCTCACATTCTGGAACAGTACACCCTTCGTAGTTGGCAGGGCAGTGCAGACCTGTTACTTAAGTGGGACATGATGCCTTGCATTGCCTCAGGTCTCTGCCAGCAAGAAGGCCATTACCACATGTGGGCCCTTGACCTTGCACTTCCAGAACTGTGGACCAAAATAAACCTTTCTCCTTTATGACTTAAGCAGTCTGTGGCATTGTTATTGGTAACAGAAAATGGACTAATACATCCATTTGGGGAGTAAAACATTGATCTTATGTCCAGAACAATTTGTTACCCAGAATAGTGAATTCAGGATGCAGAAGAAATTATCAATCTTCAAGGACAACAGTTCTCAAACTTTCACATGCATCAGAGTCATAAGGAAGGCTTGTTAAAGCAGATCTCTGACCCCACTCCCAGAGTTTCTAATTCAGCAGGTTTGAAGTTGGGCTGAAAATTTATATTTCTTAACCAGTTCCCAGGTGATACTGCAGTATGACCACTGAGAACCACTCCTCTATTATATTTCCTGCCTGAACTCTGGTATCCTGACTTTTCAGAAGACTTTAGTTAAAAGAGGGAGAAAAAGAAAAATTCCTATCTCTTGTGTATACCATGTGCCAGGAATAG
>VMDO01023541.1:0-31429 GCA_007922755.1 Pedetes capensis
TGTAGGCATATGGATATTATTCTATCACTGACAACATTGTATTTCATGACAGATCTTGAAATGTCTTTTTTGATGATGAATGCAACCCCATTTCTCTTTAGTTTATCATTCCCAGCATAGTAGACCATATGATTGTCTGACTCAAAATGGCCTATGCTGGTCCATTTTAGCTCACTGATGCCTAGAATGTCAATGTTTACGCGCTCCATTTCTCTTAACAATTTCTAATTTTCCTAGATTCATGCTATGTATATTCCATGTTCCAATTATTAATGGATGTTTACAGTTGTTTCTCCTCATTTTGAGTCATGCCACGTCAGCAAGTTGAGCACCCTGGGGCTTTACTCCATTTCCGTCATCATGGTAGACTCTACTTGGAGGAGGCAACTCTTCCCCAGTAATCTTTTGAGTGCCTTCTAACCTGGGGGGCTCATTTTCCAGCACTATATCTGAGTGTTTCTTTGCTATTCATAGGGTTTTCAATGGCTAATTGTTTCGGGAGTGGTTCGCCAGGTCTTACTCCCTAGTCTGTCTTAGTCTGGAAGCTCAGGTGAAAACCTGTCCATCATGGGTAACCTTGCTCATGTCTAAGGTTACAGTGGCAGAGCTCTCAGCCTCATCGCAACACACAAGCCCCCACAGTGCGGCAAACTGACAGACATGTGGGGGACTGCCATTAGTAGTAGTTCTATTTATGACTATGAGCCAGGCATTGGGCTAGGAACTATGCATGTACCAATTAGGCTTTGCAGCAAAACTCCAAAGTTGGTAAATATTAGATCCCTATTTTGCAGATAAGAGAAATGAAGCTCAAAGACATCATTGGTTTATCATTCAAACATGGCTTTGGCCACAAATAATAGAATACCTGGAAGATCTTGGCACAGCAAGTTGGAATTTATTTGGCTCATTCAACAAGCCTGCACAATGAGGTAGTCTAGGCTTGCTATTTTGGTTGAAAGATTCAGGAACCCAGGCTCTTTATGGCTTTTCACTCTGCCCTTCAGAGTGTGGTGGCTTCTTAGATTCATCATTGCTCAGTCTGCCCCCCACCTTTTTTTTTCTGAGAGTCAAACCCAGGGTCTTGCACTTGCCAGGCAAGCACTCCACCACTGAGCTACATCCCCAGCCCAGGCTTCCTTTCTTAATTAAAAGTTTCCCCAGAATTCCATCCAGCATCTCTTTGTCATGTCTCATTTCTACCTCTGTTTGCAGGGGAGGCCAGAAGACAGTATTTTTATCTGAACAAAGAGCCCAAGCAGGAGTAATGGGAGAATGATTAGACCAGAAACTGTAAGATGTATCCCTTTGGGATTGGCTTCCAGGTGGTCTGATTTCAAAACCTATGCTCACATCTTAAATGCCTTGCAGCCTCCTGAGGACCATATCTTATTTGTCACATCTCAAGTGACTGGCAGGTAGTAGGCACCAGGACTCTGTTTACTCAAGGCACCATGTTCAAATACCACCGAGCAGAGAAGTTTGAATACCTCCTGTGTGAGCAACTTCCTTATAACTCCCTGCGGATGGTGGCAAATGCAGAGTCATTGGGTGCAGTTCAGCTATACAACATTAAAACAGTCTCTATCAGGAAAATTGGGGGACAGAAGGCAGAGATGCTAAGCCTTGCCACTTCGTTAAGTGGGTCTCTGAAAAGGTTTGAAGACTATTTGTGTGAAAAGATTTTTCCCACAGCTGGTATAGGACACAATTCAAACTATTCCTGACTCTTCCTCTATCTAAGCTTTTATTAATAGGTTTTGAGCTTTCCCAAATCTGTCTCAAATCCCATTCCTTTAAGTGGTAAGTTTGAGACTAAGTTTTGCATCTTTGCTAAAATCACATTTTCTCCTATGACACATGGGATCCTAGAAGATGCAGAGAGGAAGATTTTAGTAGGTGGAAAACAGATGGGTGATTGTATGTGAGCCTGCATATATAGACATACAGACGTGAAAACCGTGGAGGAAAGGTGTTTGGAGAAGAGGAGAAGATGATGTAGACCCTAGACTGTAGAACTCAGGAAGGAGCGAGGGAAGCCATTATAAATGTGATTTGCTTCTAGGATGATTACAGAATTCATCATAAGGAAACCCTGCAGATGAGTCAGACTTTCTGGGCTCCCAATTTAAATATTCTGTTCCATTGAAGATCAAGCATCTGATAATGTGTTCTGGTTTATGACCCCTTAGCTATGAGCTATTGGCAATCATTTTCTTTCTCTCTCTTTTTCTTTCTTTCTTTCTTTCTTCTATTCTGCTCTTCTTTTCTTTCTTGGTAGTACTGGGGTGTTGAACTCAGGGCCTCACACATACAAGGCAAGTGACGCTGAATTGCACTCCCGGCCCCTTTTTTGTTTTTTGTTTTGAAACAGGGTCTTGCTAGATTACACAGGCTGCCTCTGGCCTCAAATTTGTAATCCTCCTTCCTCAGCCTTCCAAGTAGCTGGGATTATAGGCATTAGCCATGACAATCAGTAGCAATTATTTTCTATCACAATAGTCTGAACCTTTTTTGACTCAGTGTCTATGAGTGATCCACAGTTTCTTTATTCCTTTTTCTATTCTGTTCTATTCTTTATTTTCTGTTCCAGGAGTGAGACTGACATTTCCAGGCAAAGGCATGTCTATAGTTCAGACCACAGAGCTTGGTGTGGTCACAGGTCCAGTTTTTAAATTGAGACTCTTCTTAGAGTTGCTAATGACTAACACACACATAAAGCCCATTTCATCTGAAATAATTGCACTTGGTTAAAGATATACTTGTCAAATGGATATAGTTATAGCTTTAAACCAAAATGAAATAAGCAAAATTTTAAAAATTCACTTTTAAAAGTGTTAACCCTTGCAGAAACATTTGAACTGAATCATATAATTCTTGTTGTTGTTAGGTGCCATCGAGTCAGTGTCTAACTCATAGCAACCCTAGGTACAACAGGCAAAACACTATTGTCAGTGCTTCTCTGCTGTTCATAGGGTTTTCAGTGGTGGATTGATTTTTGGGAGTGGGTTGCCGGGTTCTTCTCCCAAGTCTGCAGAACCTGATGTTCCCAGGTGGTCTCCCATCCAAGTACTAACCATGCCTGACCCTGCTTATCTTCTAAGATCTGACGGGATTGGACGCCACAGTGCAAGGGCTACAGGCTTCAATCATATAATAGAATATGTTTAATTCAACCTTATAGGGTACTTGGCTAATAAATAGAAATATCAGAGCAATTACAGAAATGTAACTATTATACTTGTTGTTGTTTACTAGTTTATATAATAATCACCTTTCAAGTGGCTCCACCTCTAATACTATTGCATTGGGAAATAAGTTTCAACATGAATTTTGGAGAGACCCAAACATTCAAACCACATTGCACCCACACTCTCTTTATATTGGGCATGGAAAATGCTATTTTACTTATTTTATGATAAGCTAATAAAATTACCTTCAACAGCATTATCATCATCATCATCATCATCATCATCATCATCATCATCATTGCCCTTTCCTCTCTCCCCCAAAGGTCTGGCATTTGAGAATTTTGATTAAAATCCATACTTTAAAAGAAAATAAAGTGAGATTGTGTGATTACCCCCACCCCCCAGGGTCTGCTCAAAATCACAAAGGAAAAGATTAAAAGGTGCAGTTAATCAATACTTTGTCTCTTCTGCTTGCTTGTCAGTTCCAAATTTTCAGTTCAACAAGTACCAGTTTGGGGTGCCTCTTTAAGCTGAAACATGGCTGATGGTTTCTAGAAACTCCTTTCTATAGTCAGAACCACATCATCTCCACACACCCTCAGCCATAATCCTAGGGTGGGCTCAGACTCGACTAGGCTGTGAGAAATGTTTTCATTTCCTATTGACTGCTTGTGTACTTCCCTTGTATTAATCCCTTGTTAATGGACACTTTCTTTGAGCCAGCTGAGATGGGAGTTGTGTTGTCTTTGTGATTCTAGCAGATTTTATTACTTGGATATCTTTGTTTTCATTATTTTGAGATTTTGGGATTTTGTCTGTTTCATTGATATTGATTCTCTCAGTTAGAGATGGCCCAGCTTCCTACGGGTTCTGTTTGTGTTTGATCTACAAACAGTGGGAGGGACTCCTCAGGGCTGCAAATGTTTTGGTTCTATGCTTCAACTGCGAAAGGCATGGTAAAAGCCATTAGCAGCTTTCTCAACTGAAAACAGATGAATGTGGCTTTAAATCTAGGTGGGGGACTTGTGTTTTGTCACTTACATGACCTCAGGCCATTGGTCTGGGCCACTCATTTTAGAGAGCAATGTGGAATTTTGAAGAATACTGGAAAATCCTTTCAGGGAAATCTAAAGAAAATACAGTTCCTTCTGTTAGGTATTAGCTTAGCTTCTTGCTAGTTATGTGACTTGGGCAAGTCATCTGACCTCTCTGGGCCTCAGTTTCCTTGTCTCTAAAATGAAGCTACTATCTTATGACGTTTAAACCCACTGATTAATAGATGAAAAAGAAATAACTTCTTGAGCCATTACTATATGCTCAGATGCTTAAATATTTTATTTCAATGACATACTTATTTTACTTGGTAACAACTCTGTGGCTGTTGTCACATTTTGCAAAAGTACTGAATTAAAATATAGGTACATGTTCTATGTTATAACAATTTATGCTGAGATACAGTTTGCTATCTAACAGCTTCATAAGGGAAAATGTACTTGCTGTTGGCTCAAAAGTTCCTAGAAGAGAGAGGTCACATGTATCAAACATCTATTTGGGGCTTGGTCTTAAATAAATGCCTGTTGAATTAGATTCCCTGGCAGTTTATAATATGTTTTTGTTAGGGGCCGTCCAGGTGGGTCTGACTCATAGTGACCCTATGCACAGCAGAAGGAAACACTCCCCGATTCTGTGCCAGGCACATGATCTTATTTACTTTTAAGACCATTGTTGCAGACACTGTGTCAATCCATCTAGAGATATAAAGACAAAATATCCCTTTGGTTGGGTGCTATGACATATCCCTATATCAGTGATTCGGGATGCTGAGGCAAGAAGATCACAAGTTTGAGACCAGAAGCAGCCTGTGCAATTTGTGTGACCTTGTCTCAAAATAAAAAAATAAAAATTAAAGACAGTGCAGGTGCAGATTAGTGGTAGAGCACTTGCCTAGCATGTTTGAGTTCAAACCTCCAGTACTACAAAAAAAAAAAAAAAAAAAAAATTAAAAAGCCCTTTTGGCCCAAGCAAATGGATCATGACATTGCAAACATAATTGCTGTGTGCTTGTACCGAGGTAACAGGCTGATTTAAGGGCAACAGTTGGGCTGAGGTTTAGCTCAATTGGTAGAGTGCTGCTCTGTATTCTCTGAGGACCTGGATTCAATTCCTAGCACTCCAAAAATGGGAGAAGGATGTGGCAGCCTATTTCCAAAGCAATCCTGAAATAATCAGCCACTGAAAACCTTATAAATAGCAGAGAAGCACTGACATAGTGCTAGGCTTGGTATAGTGTCTGAGAGTATTTCATTCTGGCTGTTTATTGACTTGTCAAAAGGATGCTCCTTTCTGCTCAAGACCCCTCTTCAGATAACCTATCCTTTTACTTATGTACTTTAAAAAAAATTAAGAACTGAGTAAAAGAAGAAGTAATGCTTATTAACAGCATTAGTAAGAATTCCAAAAAAGTGAAACATGTTGGTAAAATATTTTATACATGCATAATTGAAAAACTTCTGAATTGGCTAGAAGTTTTACAATAGTTGTAATCAACTTTTTATTTCAGAAGGCAACATTCTTTGAGCTTCCCCTTCATTATCAAGTGGTACCCAGGGCTGCACGCTCCTGTCCCTGCAGGAGGGAGGGCCTGGACTAGTGGCTGTTTTACTCAGACACAGAGAAGCTGGCTGCCAGGTCCAGACTGAGACAAGAGGATGTAATAACTTGGATCTCTTTCAAGCTGCCATTCTTTACATTTTTGTTTAACATATAGGAAAGACTGAAGGCTTAAGGAGGGGAAGCTGGAGGATGGCAATCGCTGGTAGCAAACCAGTTTGGGCCCTGAACTTGTACGACTCACTCAGCAGAACGAAACTCCTGTGGTTAACTGAGTTTACTCTTCTCAGAAGAGAGTTTAGCAACCTATGTCTTTGATTAAACTATTGTCCTTCATAGCATAGCATAGCAAAGTCCTTTGGGCTTTTAATAATTTCATACTCAAAGCTATTTATCAAAGAATTCTTTCCAAGTGCTCTAGTGACTATGTTGTTGTTGTTGTTAGTTGCCGTCAAGTCGGTATCCGACTCATAGCGACCCTCATAGCATTTTCAATGGCTGTTTCGGGATTGCCTTGGGAGTGGATTGCAAGGCCCTTCTCCCATTTTTGCGGTGCTGGGAATTGAACTCGGGATCTCAGAGACTGCAGCGCAGTGCTCTACCAACTGAGCTAAATTTCTTTACACCTCTAGAAATGCTTTTGTGGGGGTCTTCATAGTTATTTTGCTGAGCTACCCTTCAATCCAGCTCAGGGCCAGGGTGATGTGCTTTGATGCCCTCCTACCCTGAACTACTGTCCACAGACTAACTTTGCAGCAAGTGTGAAAACCCCTACTGGAATTCTCAGATGATAGTGTTTCTGCAACAGTCATCTGAACCCTGACAGTGCAGCAGAATCCCTTGAGGAGCTTTACAGGATGCCTAGTGCCAGGCTATTCCCAGATGAATACATCAGAGGCTCTGGGGGTAAAATCAGGCAGGAAGAGTATTGAAAGGCTCCTCCTTTCCCCCCAAGTTCAGAGGTCAAAAATATGTGTCTAAGGCTAAGATCTATGGGTTTGGAAGACCTCTGTTAAAGGGCAAGGCCATTAGAGTCTTGGTATTTACAACATAATCATATTAACATCTGTTAAAAATTATAGCTGATGTATTTAAACATAGATAAAGGAAAAAAATTTAAACATTCTTATAACTAAGAAATGATAAATGTTTGAGGTGGTGGTATGCTAATTTGCCTGATTTTGATCATTCCTTAATGTATACATATATTGATACACTACATTGCACCTTATAAATATATACAATTACTATATATTAATTCAAAATAAAACAACACAAAGAGAAAATTATGACTGTTTCACCTACTAATCTGTAGAGGTCTGAAGAAATATATTTCCCCCCCTTTTTTTTCTTTAAAAAAAAAGGGGTGGGGAGGAGAAAGAGAAGCCAGGGTGTAGGTGACCACATCAAACCCTGAACTTGTAGCGACAACTGCTTTTTGCTCACTAGGGCTACAGAGATGAATGTGAGTGGCCATGTTCTATAGAAGCAATTACAGAAAAGCTGCCTTGCAGAGGATAAGACTGAGAATGGAGATTGGGACAGGGGACAAAAGAGGGCTGAGTCAAGGATTCTACCTTGAGCAGATATGGGAGAAGAGACTCCTTAGAATGGCATTACCTTGCCCTGCAGCTTCCTGCCTCAGGACCTCCACTCTTTTTTCATGGAAGTGACTGCCCATTATCCTACTTTGGGGCTGATCTATTCCTCTGCCCTGCCCTGTTTTCAGCACATCCCCCTCCAAAGTATTCATTTGGTCTTTCACTTATTAAACTCTTTTTTTTTTTTTTCATTTACAATATGCCCGTTTCTCTGCTAGGCTCAGCAGTGGTGACTCCTTTATTATGATGTGCATTAGAATTACCTGGGCAATATGTTTTCAAAAGTGTATTTGTACTCCAGGGCCATTCTTTATTAAAAATGAACACCTCTAGCACTCCTTTCAGTAAATTTGATTTGGTAGAGGTTGGGTGGGTATGGGAATCTGTACCTTTAAACATGCCTCTCATATGATTCTGACACAGGTGGTCTGGAAATCCTATTTTGAGATGCTGTCCCAGAAGACAGAGAGAAAAGTCACATGAAGTCCTGGAGCTTAAGGAGAAAGATGACAACGTGTAAAAAATACATGTGGGAGCCAAAGAGTGGCACCAAAGCATATGGTGTCCAGTCTGGGAGCCAGTATGGGCTGGTTCAGCCCATGTTCCACTCACCAAGCCTGGACTCTGTCATCTTAACTAGAAAAGTGCCATATGGGCTATCCATGGCCATGACAGAAAGTTTACTCCAAACCAGGGAGAGATCCATAGAACATGACCTGTTGTTCCAAAACTAGTCACATTCTGTGCACTTTAATTCTTGCTTTCTTCTGCCCCATCCCTTCTTGCCTATGTGGAGAATTCTATCAACTCTTCAACATCCAGTTAGGTACATCACCTTCTGGATAAAATATTTCCAGATTCCCTGCCACCCAAAGCCCCATCAGTGCATCCCTTGGGCTCTCGTGAAATTTTGTGCCTGACTCTATTAGCTTGGCTCACACTGTCTATCTCATCATGGCCTCCACAGCAGGCAAGGCCTGTCAATCTCAGCAGCAGCAGTGCCTTGCTAAGGGCCGGCACATGGAAGGTGATCAATTAATCTTTGTGGGATGGATTTCTGAGGACAGGAACAGGCAACTGTCCTTCACACAGATGGGAGCATCCCAAGCAGTAGGAATGAGATGAGATGACACTTGCTCTCCTCCAGCATACATGTACATAATTTCCCCACAACCTAAAAAGGCTAGGAATAACAGGATATGAGCATAACACTGTGAGGACCACTGCATCTAGCAAGCTGATGGATGAAGTTCCTCCAGTTTTCATAGTCCCGAAGTAGGGACAAAGATGGAGCCAAGCAACAAGCAAAGAATGCAAGTGGAACAAATAGAAATAGCTACATGTAGTGCTTCCTACGTGCAAAACCCCATCCTAAGCACTTATACTAGACACTCACACATTGTCTTATTTTACAGATGAGGAAACTGAGGCATAGAGTACTTAGTTGACTTACCACAAGCATATGGCTTGAAGTGGCAGAGCTATTATTCATCCCTGGGTGGTCTGGCTTCAGAATCCAAGTTCTTAACCACTGTACTCTAGGGGTCCCCTAGAAATTCTGGAAAGTGTTCACATTATGGCCAAAGTGGGGGAGAAGGTCATTATTTGTGTGAGACTCCATGTTTTCATTTTATTAGGTTTTTGGGTCACTGAAAATCATTTAATCCCATCTGCCAATCCATTTGCAGCAATGACTCATCATCTTCAGGTATTTAATACTACCCTCAAATCTGTATTTATTCACTAAGTTGAGACTTTTAGAATTCAACATTTTTGCTTACCTCTTCAACTGCTACATAAGGAAGCAAATTGACCATGCAGAATCTTTTCCAGCACTTCATATGATTTTTATAAAATAAATTATTCTAGTTACTTCAGCTTAAATAATTTTCAATGATAATTGCTTAATGCTCTCCACCGAGCTCACTTTTTTCTACTGCTTTCATTGCTTCAAGGTACTCATAGAAAAGGATTTAAAAATTATTGCTTAGAATGCTCTTTCCCTCAACGAAGAGTAAAGGGCATTATATGTCCAATAGCCTGTTAAGTCACCCTTTCCCATTCAACTTTTCAGAATAGTTACCCCACATTTAACATTTGCAAGCAGTAGAATATAGGAAAAGAAGCTTAGATGTTGATGGTTTCTTCAGGAATCACTGCAAAAGAACTCTGGGGAAACTGGCAGAGGTGCAACACAGCAGGAAAAAATCCCAAAGGAGCCTTGGCTGGCAGTCAAATAGGGACAGTGGTAGTGGAGATGCCTGGATGAGAGATCCAGTGGCATAGTCTGCTGCAGACAGGGGTCTCCTGATCCCTAGAGCACAGACATCTGCTGTATCAGCAACCACAGGACCTAGATTTGGAGTGTTTGTGTTTGTCAGAGTGTGCATTAACTCTGATGAATTTAATTTTAGATGATTTAGAGAGAAAAGTCAGGAAGAAAGGAAGGACAAGAAGAAAGACAGGGTGGGAGAGAGGGAGGGAGGAAGAAAACAAGAGATGGGGAGGAAGAAAGCAATATTCAAAGGTGTCAGAAAGAAATGGCAACCCTCCTATTCTACATATTACTTATAATGACTTCTAAAATTTTCAACAATAGATAGCAATTTGTCTTCTGTTTTTGGTATTGGAAGATAAAGGATCATTAGTTCTTTACCTAGCAATTTTCTGGGGATGGAGTGCTAGGACAAGGGATCATTGGGTCTCCCTTGGAAGCCTAGGATAAGGAAACTTGTCAAAGCTTTCAGAACTTGCCTCCTCAAAGCAGACGCATTTCAAGTGCAGAGGTACCAGTGGCAAGAACAGCATTTACTGCTCCATGAACAAAACTCTAGGGAAGAAATTCCAGGGTCCATCTCTCCAAGGACCACTCACACCATATATGTGTATTCTTGCAATACCTACAAGGAACTTTGAAGGTAAATACAAAAAGCACCTTCTACAAAATTGTCCTCACAGATCGTGGATGTTCCCTTTGGAGAAGAATACTGTTTACTTCCAATATTCATTCTCACCTTCTTTAGTAAAAGCAACAACAACAACAACAACAACAACGACAACAGCCTAACTTTTACCTCTACACATCAACATACAATCAAACCAATGAGCTCCCCTCTCTTCCTTGCAGTTGGGTGTAACCGGATGACTAAAGTTTGGCCAATGACACATGTGGAAAGAAATGTCGTGTGCAACTTTTGGGAAATGTCTTCAAAGGGAAGGGCACACTCTTCTTCCTTCTGCCTATGAAGTAGACATGATGGTTGAAACCAGAGTAGCCGTTTTAGAACACAATGTGAATGATGTCCAAGCAGCGAGCTAGAGAACTTGGTCTCTGATTCCCATGGAGCTATGATCCCAGCCTTGGGTTGCACTCCTTGACTTTTTTAGATAAAATTTACTGTGAATAACACAATATAAGGTCTTGACTCCTCTTATGTGAGAAAGACACTTCCATTTCATGGAAATCTTTGTTGTTTTTTTCAGTCATGCTCTTACATGCAGCCACAGTTAATCTTAGCAGATATATCTCCTTTTCATAGTTCATTATGATCCTGTTATCTATGAAGTTACACACAAAAAAATTCAAGGTGTGGAAAGCTGGGATAGATTTTCTCAGAGACCCACAACTTAGAAACTTATTGGTCCATGGAGATGTATCTAATAGACCCCCTTTTGTACAAAATTCTACAAAGTGAAAGCAACAGGAAAACACACCTACATTCAAGGTGCAAAGAAATTAGGCTTAAAATGAGAAAAAGCCTAAAAATTCTCTGAAGAGTTAAATGATTTGCCAGTTTTAAATTCCCCTTCTTCCTCTTCAGAGGTTTCTAGAGGATGGCCCATTCTGATGAAACACAGCCAACATCAAGCTGACCTGGTTCTCAGCAATAGCTGGTGCTGGCATTAATCCTATTATTTCCTCTCTCTCTCTCTCTCTCTCTCTCTCTCTCTCTCTCTCAGATCAATGCAACCCAGCTGCATTTTCTCTTACACTAAGTGAATCACAGCCCTCAGTTAGTGCACATCACACCATTGTTGTTGTTTGGTGCCGTTGAGTTGATGTCTGACTCACAGCGACCCTACATACAACAGGCAAAACACTATTGTCAGTGCTTCTCTGCTATTCATAGGGTTTTCAATGGCTGATTGATTTTTGGGGGTGGGTTACCGGGCCCTTCTCCCAAGCCTACAGCACCTAGTTCCCAGGTGGTCTCCCATCCAAGTACTAACCAGGCCCCACCTGCTTAGCTTCTGAGATCTTACGCCACAGTGCTATAGCTGCAGGGTATCACACCGTTAGATGTGTGAAAAACTGTATACCCACTGTATAAATCACCATCTCTTTCTCTCCTGGTCCCATGAACATGATTCAATGTGTACATTAGGGCTGTGGGGAACATGCCAGATCAGTGTCAAGAAAATCATCCAACATCATCTCCCAGAATGATAAAATGTCATTCTGCAGAACATTTTTAAGAAATACTTTCTATTTCCTTCAAGCTGGTGGATAATAGAAGTAATTAAGTTGGCCAACCCTGAAGAACAGATTCCTCAAACAAAATCTAACAAGAATGTCAGCATGAGTGGCATTTCTTTAGAAGGATGAATAATGACCAGGATATTATTCTCCTGGCATGGGTCAGCAGGATCTGTGAAGCCTGGCTCACTCTTCTATAAGGCAAAGGACATCTGTTTGTGGTTTGGGGACTGAAATAAAAAGGGTACTATGGGGAACTGATGTCATTTTATGAAGAAAAAAAGACAACTTGGATTTAGATCTGGCAGGCTTTTTTTTTTTTTTTTTTTTTTTTTTTTACTGTGGGATTGAACCCAAGGCCTTGCACATACTTTGCAAGTGCTCTACCACTGAGCTATACCCTGAGCCCCTTTTTTATTTTTTATCTTGAGACAGGGTATCACTAAGTTACACAGGCTGCCTCTGGCCTTGAACTTGCAATCCTCCTGCCTTTACCTCCTGAGTTGCTGGGATTATAGGCATGCGCCACTGCACCTAGTTTAGATCTGGCAGAATTTTTAAAAATAGCAGTTAAAAGTTAAAATGTTCAATTTTTAATTTGTGCTTAACTATCTTTTCCTAGATTAGTCATGGTGAACATTTCATACTTTATTCACTATTTCCCTTTCACATCTCTGGACAACATCGTCTCTGGATTCCTGCTTCCTGAGTCCAGATATAACTTCAAGTGCTTCTCAACACAATATGCTAACATCTGACTACCAATAAATAGATTTTTAAAAAGTTGTTCCTGGTGATTCCTGCTTGGATGCTTGAAAGTTTGGTGAAAGTTATTTCATCCAGTGCTGTTGGGCAGTGAGCCTGGGCCTTGCTGGTGTACGTGTTCTCTGGAAGCTTTCATTCACCTTTATTGACATAGAACACAACATGGCACCTCATCTACAATTTCTGGTTTCAATCTCTCAAGTAGAATAAAAACCTAATGACACCTGTAAAGCACTCTAAGCTCAGAAACCTGTTTTTATTTTATGATAGCCCCACTGGCTCTAACTGTACTTTATACCTGGTACATCGGCAATGTTTCTTTAGGCCTTTACCAGGTTATACTAAGGCATTCGACTTAGTTTCCCTAGAAACAACTCTCTTTCTTTATGAGTGCACATTTCATCAGCTTACACAATATTTAATTACATTGCATGATTAAAATAACATGTTATAAAGAGGTTCAGGAACAATCCTCATTGGTTCTCAGGAGGCACAGAGCAAGTCTGGGGGACCAGAACACAACTGCTGTGCTGAGCTTTCTCTTACCCTGACCCTTAGGCAAAATCTACAGATGGGGGATGGTGTCAGTTAATGCAGGCCACTGTAAGGCAGAGTCCCTAATTCTTGCTACAGATATCACTATGGCATGTCTTCTTTTTATGTGCATCACTTATATACATAAATATATTTTAAATTGACACATGGTGATTATATACATTTATGAGGTACAGTGTGATATTTCAATATATGCATATATCATGTTGTTGTTATTAGGTGCCATGGAGTCATCTAACTCATAGCGACTCTATGTACAACAGGGGAAACACTATTGTCAGTGCTTCTCTGCTATTCATAGAATTTTCAATGGCGATTGTTTTTTGAGAGTGGGTTGCCAGGTCCTTCTCCCAAGCCTACAGCACCTAGTGTTCCCAGGTGGTCTCCCATCCAAGTACTAACTAGGTCCAACCCTGCTTAGCTTCCAAGATCTGACAGAATTGGGTGTTACAGTGGTACGGCTGCAGGCATGCATATACTATGCAGTGATCAAATCCAGGTAATTGGCATGTCCATCACCTTAGAACTTTACCATTTCTGTGTAATAGAAATACTCAAAATCTTTTCTTCTAGCTATTTTGAAATATTCAGTTAATTGTCGAGTGTAGTTATCCTACTGCACTATGGTGCATTAGAAGCTATTCTTCCTGTCGAACTGCAATCCTGCACCCATTAACCATCACCTCTTTATCCATCCCTCCCTGTACCCTTCCCAGACTCCTGTAATCACTACTCTACTTTCTGCTTCTATGAGATCAACTTTTTGGATTCTACATGTGAGAATATACAGTATTTGTCATTTGTGCCTGACTTATTTCACTTAACATATTGTCTACTAGTTCTAGTGCATTTTTTTTTAAGAAAACCAATGAGCTCTGAATGATCTCATACTATTTTTTTGAGCAAATAATTTTTAATAGAGTGAGGGTTTGTTTGTTTTACAAATGCATTAGAGAATCATGCAATGCTGCCAATGCTGGATACAATCCTGGGCCACAAGTTCACACATATCTTTGCAAATGGTCCTGTGAAGGCAGAAATTTTCATCTCACCTTTATTGTTTCCTATTGCTTACTGTTGTTGTTGTTGTTAGGTGCTGTCCAGTCGGTATCCAACTCATAGTGACCCTCAGAGGGTTTTCAATGGCTGAGTGCTTCGGAATTGCCTCGGGAGTGGATTGCCAGGCCCTTCTCCCATTTTTGCAGTGCTGGGAATTGAACTCGGGACCTCAGAGACAGTAGCACAGCGCTCTACCCACTGAGCTAAATCCCAGCCCTATTGCTTACTATGGGCTGGGATTTAGCTCAGTAGGTAGAGTGCTGCTCTGCAATCTCTGAGTTCCCGGGTTCAATTCCCAGCACTACAAAAATGGGAGAAGGACATGGCAATCCACTCCTGAGGCAATCCCGAAACAATCAGCCATTGAAAACCCTATGAGGGTCGCTATGAGTTGGGCACAACTCGAGGCACCTAACAACAACAACACCAACATTGCTTACTATGACCTCCAAGTCATTTTCAAAGTAGAGGAACACACTGCCATTCTTTGGGATGACTTTCTGGGTTAAATTAGCGTTGCTAGATGTATCTTCTACCTGTGCTCTGGTTTGCCTTTCTTGACTGTGGCCCCTTGCACATCTCCCAAGTAGAAGTAGAAGTCTTTTTAGCTATCCTTTCACAGATCTGTGGCTCCCATGTTGTTAGCAGTTGAACGTGGCTCCTACTGCAAGACCCAGGGAAATCTGGAACTTTGCATCGAAAAACTCATCATGTTGTTACTTGGACATCTTGAACTTGGGAAAAGTCTTCCTTGACTTAAAAAAAATTTTTTTTTGAATTATGGTAAAATATACATTACATAAGACATTCTATTTTAACCCTTTGTGAGTGTATGATTTGAAGTCATTAAATACATTCATTTTGTTGTAAAACCAACAACTTATCTACTTGTAGGACTTTTTTATCTTTGCAAACTGAAACTATATATCCATTAAACAATAACTCTCCATGCTCCTCTCAGCTCCTGACAACCACTATTCTACACTTTGTCTCTATGAATTTGAACACTCAAAATACCTCAGACAAGGAGAATCATATATTTGTCCTTTTATGTCTGGCTCATTGCATTTAGCACAGTGTCTTCAAAATTCATTCATGTTGTCTCTTCGCTTTTTAGATAGCATTTCATGGACTGTTTTCCTACTCAGACCACACCAGCATAGCCTAGAATCTTCCATATACACCCTGGAAGTCTGTTTTGAAGTTACCTTTCATCCTTTAGCCTCATTCAAAGTGCCAATCATCCTCCACCCAAGTGTGAGTGCTGGCTGCGGGTTATTATGGTGACTACCCCATTGTCCCCCAGACATGGTTGCTGGGCCCCATTTGTCCTTTCCAAGTTTCTAGGATTTTCCAATGCCTATTAAATCTTCTGCAACAATCAATTCAAATGCACGAGTTTGGCTATTCAAATTACTTTTTCCAAAAGTACTTTAAAATGCATTAAGTTATTAATTGCCTGCTGGCACTTTAATCAAATGGGAAAATTGACATAGCCAGAGGCATGTATTTTTGTGGAAAGAAAATTTATTTAAGAAGAAACAGCAGCTCTTACTGCTTAATTTAAACTGAGAAAACTGTGGAAAATCAACTGCTATGGAAAATTAATAAAACATTTCCAGCTGCAAACAGTGACTAATTGTACAAGATGAAGACTGCCCAGAATTAATAACTTGCAGTCTTCTGTGTGAAGAACCCCCTACCACTTCAATTTACTGGGAGATTAAATTACTTCTAAGTTTGCCATATTAAAACAGAACATGAATAAAATGTTAGTGAATGCACATCTATTATTTACCATCTGTGATATGGATATAATTATTTCCAAACAACTACAATGTGACGTGACCAGTAATATTTAAATGACTCTTTTAGCAAGAGAATATACTGCAACATTTTTTGCATTAAAAAATCTTTCTGTTACTTCTAAGGTAATAAAATGATGCCTAGTGGACTTCTACAGATGGTATATCCCTGCCTCAAGGGACTGGAGTGTGCACAGTATCCCAGTTTATATGTCTCTCCCTCTGTATCAGACATTGCTTTGAGGAAACATGTGCAGCAGAAAATCTTAACATCTCATTTATGAGCTTTAATCCTAAATGGAAGCTGAGCTCACTGCCTAAAGGATATCAAGTTAGATTCTTAAGGGTGTTTCCAGATTCCTGATGTGACCATGAGCTCATGTGCCTACCAGAGTAGACTCCTTTATGGACATGAGAAGAGAGGGCCACAGAAACTTCCAGAGGAAATGGAGTTTACTGGCAAGGGGTGTACGTCATCAAAGCCCCCATCAGTCTTATGGGGATGTCCTCTAAGCCTACTCAGGACATTGCATTGTCTTATAGTTTTTGGGTTCCTTAGCAATAAAATGAGGATTAACTAACAAACACTTTTTGTTCCTTGTTCTCTTCATTGCTAGGATTGGATTAGTTTCTTGCCCCAAAGAGCTACCAGAAGGTTTGTCTACTTGGTGTGCTGATGTATTTTGGAGATTGTGAGAAATGAGATGTTACAAGAGGACACCATTCCATGACTAGCAGAGAACTTGTTTAAGGGAGAAAGATAAAGAAAAGATTCAGAAAACTAGCTCTATTTTTGCAGGGTGATCTATATTTTGGTTGATTTACTTTTGTTTATGAGTGTTTAGATATTAGAAAATAACTCAAGGAACCAAGAGGAAAGAATCCAATTTGATTTGGGTGTTGAGGAGACATATCAAAAATGGCAAGTATCTCAGTGGAGAGGCACTGTGTCCTTCGGCCCCCGATCCTTTAATGCACACACAGAGGGTACATTCAGCCTCCTGCTATTTGATATTGCTGGCAGGAAGGTCCATGTATTGGCTTGGAGAGAATAAAAGCATGTTGTTTAGAAAGGCCGAGGCTTAACCCGAAGCATAACTGGTTTGGGGTTTACCGCAGAAGTTATCTGGACACATCATTTGATTTCCAGGTTTTAAATGTAATTCTAAACAAGATCTGACTGCACAGCTCTCTGCTGTGTGACATGGAGAGGCTTTATCTGCCACCAAATGCCATTCAGGCTTAATGCTGTAGAAGTGAGTTGTATAAATTGGGGCATTCTTTCAGGCCCTGCAGCACTCGGCCTCTCAGAGGAGGTAAGATGAAGCCTGCCACCTTCTCCCCAGTGCTGAGGCAAGAAACCATTTCAGTTGTTCCTCTCTGGGTTCATTTTGGATTTCTGTTCTTAGAAACACTGAAGACTTGCAATAGCAGGCTGAGCCTTAGCTGCAGGCCAAGTGGGCAGCTGGGGGACCACTGGATTTGTGGAGTCAGCGGGAAGCCGTCCTCCCTGCTGCAAACGTGAGACACTCCTGCTGAAGCGACAAAGTCACCTGTGTCGCACTCTACAATAAGTTTCACGATGCAACCACTCCTCCAGTCTCCCTTTGAGGAAGGAAGCTGACTTCTGCTTTCCTGACAACTACCAAGCAGGGCTTGAAAGCAGGGATCACTAGACAGAGAAGGGGAAAGAGCAGTGGGAAAGGACACCAGATGGGGAGAGTGGGCAGGCAGAGCACAGGATCAGAGTGCCTTGGCCTAGACCCAGCCCTGCCCTTGGGAATCTGCAAACTGACCTCCCCGCTTCCCTTCACACATTTCACCATGGGTGAGTGCCCAACATTGAGGAAACTGGACATTTAAAAAGTGTCCCTTTCCTCCACAGCGTTGTCTGTCCTCATCTCCTTCAATCAGATGCTCACCTTCCCGCTGCTCCTTCACGACCACCTTCACCAAAGTCATCATGACCTTCATGCTGTCAAAGCCAGAGGTCAGCTTCCAGTCCTCGTGTTAATTGATGTCTGACACAGTCGATTTTGCTTTCCTCAGTGAAGCACTTGCTGTCCTGGCTTCCAGGAAGGCCCCCCTTGGTCCTTTTCCTCCTGCACCCATGCCATTTCCTAGTCTGCTATTCACACCATGTCTCCCTCTCAAGATCATGCACCTACCACCACCTCACGTGGAATGTTATTTGCTTGTTGCCTCTTTCTCCACAAATAGAATACAACCTCTATGGGGCAGAAAATTCCATGTCTCGTTCATGTGGTGGCCGTTATTAAACACAGTATTGATGCAGTGTTGAAGAACAGAACAGCTCAGAACCCTCAGTTTAAACCAATGCAGGGATGTCCTTCTCCATAGGGTATGTGAAAATGACATGGGGGATCCTATCGTACACAAGGATTAGTCTCTAAAATCAGGTTTGAAGGAGAGAATCTCATAACAGTCAAAAATCAGCCTTAAAAATCTCCAGCATATCAATTTTGGAATAAGCCCAACTTGGCCATTCTCTCCCCCAGGATTGGAACAGGAATTGCTATTTCATTGGTAGAATACTAGTTAAAGTTGTGGCTTGACTTAGGTGACAGGATGTAGGAAAAATGTGTGCTTTAAATACTAGCCTCTCACACTTGGCCTCACCCTCAGAGGCAGATGGCAGTGACAGGACAGTAGATTCCTGGAGTCAATCTCCTGACCACAAGTGCCCCACAGAACTTTATGTGCAACAGGAGGCCTGGTAAGGAAAAATACCTGTGCTTTTCAATGTTATGTCTCTCTGAGTTCTTACACATGAGTTCACCAGTGTTAAATTGCACTAATAGACAGCTCCACTGTCTGAAGTCTGGCCAGGGAGTCTCCACTCTGGCTGGACACTAGAATCATCTTTAGAACTTGCAAAAATACAGAGGGCCCCACTCTCGCGTACTGTGTCAGCATCTCTAGGGATCAAGCCCAAATTGCTATGTGTTTGTTTTTTCAAGTTCTAGGCAGAGCATAGGCAGGTGTGAGAATCACTGCTGGGGCACTTGATTCTGTTTTCATTATCACAAGTGCATTTGGCACCACTCAATTTTAATGATTTCTGGGCCTGTCTTATGTCAGAAAGTATTTATGATTTAAGAAATCCAGTTCAAATTCTTGTTCTATACTTCTATGGGGTCTAGGGAATGCTTCACTAGGCAAAATCATAAAACAAGCACCCATCTATCCATTAGGGTACTTCTCCACGATGTCTCTTCACCCACCCTGTCAGCCTTGAAGACCATCCTTGGCCAGGGACAGTTCCCTCAAGCAATACATACCTCAGCGTGTCCTCCTGGGCAAAACATTATGGATAGTTCCTTCTTCCTCCTCCAATTGCAATTTACCTTTCCCGTTTCTTTTTAACTATCTAGAAACTACACTCCTCCTCCCAAATTCATATGCAGAAGCCCTAACTACTAGAAATTCAGAATGGATCGTGTGTGCAGACAGGGCATTTAAAGAGGTGATTAAGTTAAAATAACACCTCTAGGGTGGGTCCTAACCTCACATGGCTAGAGTCCTCATAAGAAGAAATTTGGACACACAGAGACACCAGAAATGAATGTGCACAGAAAAAGACCTTTGAGGACATAGCCAGAAGGCAGCCATTGCCAAGCCAAGGACAGAGGCCTCAAAAGAAACAAACCTGTTGACACCTTGATCTTGGATTTCTAGCATCTAGAACTGTGAGAAAATAAATTTTGTTTAGGCCACCGAGCCTATGGTATTTTGTTATAGCAGGCCTAACAGCCTAATACAACTACCAAGTTGTTAACTAATGATAAATCAAGTGTTAAGTATTTGTCTTTAAATTATCTTAAGTCAAAAAACAAAATAAAGGCTTTGGCTTCAAGAAGCTTGCAGTGACACCCCTGTAGGAATACCTGTATTTTTAGGGATTATTTTGGTTATTCCCCACGTCTTTCTAGACCCATACACTAACCCACTGTGCCTTGCTCAGTGCCTTGGGAGGCTGACTCCAGAAGGCTGAATCAACTGGGATTTCTTGCGCCTCTGGCTTCCAGATATGTTTTTGTAATAGAAAGCAGGAGTGTGAGACTGGAAGTCAAGAAAATTGTTGTTGTTGTTGTTGTTGTTGTTGGGTGCTGTTGGGTTGTGTCCGACTCATAGCGACCCTCATAGGGTTTTCAGTGGCTGATTGTTTTCAGGATTGCCTCGGGAATGGATTGCCACATCCTTCTCCCATGTTTGCAGTACTGGGAGTTGAACTGGGACCTCAGAGACTGCAGAGTGGCGCTCTACCAACTGAGCTAAATCCCAGCTCAAAGAAATTAGGTTGTTTTAACTCCTCTCCATGATGGGCCAGGAGCCTGGGATTTAGCTCAGTTGGTAGAGCACTGCTCTGCAGTCTCTGAGGTCCCGAGTTTAATTCCCAGCACTGCAAAAATGGGAGAAGGATGTGGCAATCCATTCCTGAGGCAATTCCAAAACAATCAGCCATTGAAAACCCTATGAGGGTCACTATGAGTCGGACATGACTTGACGGGACCTAACAACAACAACCACCATGATGGGCCAGGTCTTGTCAATGTCTGGGTCCCTCCCTGGCCACAGTCTTTTCTAGGTTCTGTCATCTCTGTTCCCTCTTCATGTCCCTCCAAGCCTACAGATGATTATGGCTTCCTGCTCCTCTACGCCCCCAAATCTTTTCTCTCTTAGCTTCCTTAAACTTACCCACACATCTATAAATAATCTCTTAATTAAGCTCTTTCAATTATACATCTTTGAATGTGCTGTTCAGCTATGACACCAACCCCATCCATGAATAGTTGTGTGACTCTGAGCAAATTTCTCTATCCTGCTGATCCTCAGTTCCCCCATGTCTAAAGTAGAGACCCTAACACTTTTCTAACAGCATTACTCAGAGTGCTCCCTAGCCAACAGCAGGCAAGAAAATGGAGACCACAGGGCAATGAATTTGTCCAGCAGCCAGTGAGATTGGAGAGGATTCTGAGCTCCCAATGAGAACTATAGTTTCAGCTGACACTTAGCTTTTGGTCCAGTGGCCCCTGACCCACAGAAGCTACGAGATAAATTTTTGCTGACTTAAACCCCTAAGTTTCTGGCAATTTGTTTCACAGAGGTGGAAAACACATTTATTTCCTAACCACTATGCTTGCAGGCCTGCAGCCTTACCACTGTGGTGTCTGATCCCATCAGATCTCAGAAGCTAAGCAGGGTTGGGCCTGGTTAGTACTTGGATGGGAGACCACCTGCGAACACCCGATGCTGTAGGCTTGGGAGAAGGACCAGGCAGCCCACTCCCAAAAATCAGTCTGCCATTGAAAATCATATGAATAGCAGAGAAGCACTAACAATACTGTTTTGCCTGTTGTACATAGGGTTACTATGACTCAGACACCAACTCAATGGCAACTGACAACAACATGCTAGTAAATTCTTATTCTGACTTCAAAGGAGATGCAGTCTTGTCCCAACTCAGCTACAGAACTGCTCCCTTTCTCAGCATTCCCATCAGCAAATGACACATCCACATCCTCTACATTTCCAGTTCACTGATCTTTTTTTCTTTTTTTTCTTTTTTTTTTTTTTGCGGTACTGGGGGTTGAACACAGGGCCTCGCGCTTGCATGCTCTGCAAGTGCTGTGCCACTGAGCTGCACCCCCAGCCCATTTTTTTGACTTTTTGAGACAGGGTCTTGCTAAGTTATGAAGACTGTCTCTTGTCCCGAACTTGTGATCCTCCCACCTCTGCCTCCCAAGCCGCTGGGATTACTGGCATGTGCCACGGCGCCTGGAGCTTCCAGCTCACTTATCTTGAATGTTCATCCTCCAGGAACAAGATTTCAAACAATGTTCAATAATAACAAACACATATCCAGCTTCTGCCAGTGCTGAAAAACAGAATAGTCTGCAAAGTTATTGGCCAAAGAGATAAACAGGGAGGAAAAACGACGCAGAATAGTTTCTGACTTCAAGTGAAAATGTTAGTAGGCCCTCTTAGTTCTAAAATGATATTGGAAGACTTTGGGAAGTTTCACAGTTCAAGATAGGAAAACATGCTTTTCAAGGGGTGAATATACCACCATGTCTATTCTTATTAGCACTACCTGTCTTTAAGCTACTGTGCTGCCTTCTCAAGGAGCCACTGTTCCAGTACCTCAAATCTTAAAGAAACAATCAAGTAAAATAAAATACATAGGGAACATTATTTATATAATAGAGGTGTGCCTGAAAAGGACAAAAGAATTTAAATAATTATTTTGGTAAAGTATAACAAATTTTGCCCTAAGAATTCAATTTACTTTTAAGAAACTTTCAAAAGCCTGTATTTATTGTTGTTGTTGTTGTTAGGTGCCGTCGAGTCGGTATCCGACTTATAGTGACCCTCACAGGGTTTTCAATGGCTGACTGTTTCGGGATTGCCTTGGGAGTGGATTGCCAGGCCCTTCTCCCATTGTATTTATAAGGGGTCATAAATATGCATGAACACATGCCACTGTGGTGTCTGATCCTGTCAGCTCTCAGAAGCTAAGTAAGGTTGGACCTGATTAGTGCTTGGATGGGAGGCTACCTGGGAATACCAAGTGCTATATTCTTGGGAGAAGGACCTGGCAACCCACTCCCAAAAAAACAATCAGGCATTGAAAACTCTATGAATAGCAGAGAAACACTGACAATAGTGTCGGTCATGGCAGTATCAGGCAGTGTTTTGTCTTGTACGTTGGGTCACTATGGGTTGAAACTGACTCAGCAGTAACTAACAACAACAATAAGTTATAATGAAATAATATTATTTTGATGGCACTTATAAGGAGTTCGGCAGTGTGTACCTCAGGTAGATTTTTATGATTTGGATAGATTTTTGAAAAATATTTCTTATGAGTATGTAAGGGAATCTAAATTCTTTCCTGAATCCTCATTGTTCCTCAGTTGTTGCATAGAATAATGTGCAGAACTGAGCTTTGCAGTACAGAGCTAAGGTCTTTGTTCTACCAAGATGTTATTATTACCATCGGTCATTATAAGATAAGAAGCCACAAATACATTAGTAATGGCAAAGATCTAAGCAGCTAATAAAGTGTACATGATTGGATGGGGATATATTCTTTCAAAGATATCTTTACATTTCAGTAATTAAGTGTGTCATATTAATTGCATAGCCCCCTTTCATAAAACCTTGCAAAAAATCCACCAAGAACTTCTCTTGCTATCAGATGAGAAGTGATTGTATAATTACATTACCTGGATAATTAAATACAAATTTAGTAGCCTCAGAACTGTACAATATCATGGTTTCATTTTCTAATAGAATTACCCTGCCTTTGGTGTAAAATTTTTTGCTAAGCAATGGAGATCTAACTACTTAGTAACATGACATTAACTCCCCAGGGACATTTCCTCAGAGGAAAAACTTAGATTAAAAATAATTCACTGATCTTCTTTCTCATTGCATTACTGGAATCCACATCACAGGACTTAGAAATATAAGGGATCTCTTAGGATTTCTTCACTTAGGTTTTCTTCTCTCTTATCTGGGGAGAAGAATATTTATCAGACACTGTTCTTCTGGATTGGGTTAAGTCCAATTTAGAGAACAAAAACCACTTCTCAGATGTAATACATTGTTGGGTTGAGTCTTTCCACCAGTCCCTGAAAGACACATCATTACTATGGCCTCACAGGTCCTATAATGATTAATTGAGGACACACTAATTTGTCAAGGTACAGTGTGTTAATATGATCATGATCCTGACAGAATGATAATTAGCTCATGTAGAAAATGACTTCAGGCAGAATGCAAACAGGAATGTCATCATATAAGGGGTAAAATAACTCTACAGGAATCAAAGGCCATCATCATTCAGTTTGACAAGTAGATCTAGGAGCCACTTTTGCAAGTTAGACCCTAAATAGTATTTTCATCATTGTCTAAACTTACACCAGCTCCAAACCTTTTTGTAAAAGTTATGTTAATCAAGGTGTTGCCAAGAAACAGCATCTATTGCTTCTACTGGTGGAAAGGACCAGGTGGAGCATGTTTTCCCCATTTGCAGTCTATGTCAGTTTGCGTGCCATCTGGAGGTCAGCTAGGTAGCCCTACTGACCTTGGTGAGATTTGCTCACATGTCTTGGGTTAGGCTTGCTTCAGGCTCACTGAGGCTGGTGGGTCTGGGTGACTCAGTTCTTGCCAGGTGGCAGGCTAGCCTCCATGTGCACTCCTGTGATGACAGAAGAGTACTGAGAACAAACCCAATGCACAAATTTACTTCATCCCCTGCTATAGCCTATCAGTTGACACTGCAGTAGCCAAAGAAGTCACATGGCATGGCTAATCCTCATGCCAAAGTGGTTGTTGTTATATGTCATCAGGTCAGATCCGACTCACAGCAACCCTATGTAAAACATAATGAAATACTCCCAGGCACTGTGCCATGCCTGGCACTATGTCAGTGCTTCTCCACTATTCATAGGGTTTTCAATGGCTGATTATTTCAGCAGTGGGCTACGAGGTCCTTCTCCCAAGCCTATAGCACCCAGTATTCCCAAATGGTCTCCCATCCAAGGACTAACCAGGCCTGACACTGCTTAGCTTCTGAGATCAGATGGGATCAGGCCCAAGGGTGGTATGGCTGCTGACCTGTGTCAAGATAGAAGGTGTTAATTTATAGGATCACCTGTCCATGGTGGGAGGACAAATGTTCATGACCAAGGATACACGGATGGATGAAAAATTGGGGTCATCATTTACACATTTATTGCACAGTCTAACAAGCAATTTTGAGGGTTTTCTTTTGTCTGATCTGGAAAAGATCCCCTAGTTATTGTTAAGCTGTCAGGTAGGTGACCTTCTATTAGAAATTAGGTTTAGAAAAAAGTATGTATTGTCTTTATTATCTCTGAGTCCTCTAATGCAGAAATTACTAATTAAAAAGACCCATCTTTGTTGCACTTGATATCTTCCTTTTTTGTCTTTATTCATCAAAAGAACTGTTCCTTAGGCACAGCTGCCTTACCCTGCTCAGGCTACTGTAAAAAAAAAAAAAAAAAAAAAAAAAAAATCATAGGCTGAGTGGCTTAAACAACAGGAATTTGTCTTTCACAGTTCTGGAGTCTGGGAAGTCCTAGATCAAGATGCAGGCAGATTCAGGTCCCTGGTGAGGACTCTCTTCCTGACTTGCAGATGGCCACCTTCTAGATATGTCCTAACATGACAGAGAGAGTGAGAAAGAAAGAAAGCTCTCTATTTTCTTCTTCTTTTTCTTGTTAGGTGCCACCAAGTTGGTGTCTGACTCATAGCAACTCTATGTACAGCAGGCAAAGCACCTATTGTCAGTGCTTTCCTGCTATGCATAGGGTTTTCAATGGCTGATTGTTTTGGGGGAGTGGGCTGCTAGGTCCTTTTCCCAAGGCTATAGGACCTGGTGTTCTGAGGTGTTCTCCCATCCAAGTACTAACCAGGCCTGACCCTGCATAGCTTCTGAGATCTGATGGGATCTGATGCCACAGTGGTACAGCTACAGGTGTTTTCTTCTTATAAAGCCATTAATCCCATCACAAGGGCCCTATCCCATGACTTCATCTAAACCTAATTATTTCCCAAAGGTTCATCTCCCAAATACTATCACATTGAGGATCAAGACTTCAAAATAGGAATTTGGGAGGAGGGTAATGACACACTTCAGTCCAGAACAATGATTATTGTCCATTCAGTGCTTTGGTGTGTGGGAGAGTCCCTTGACAGTAGTGTCCCTACTGCTAAAAATGAGATATGGGTTGTGATGGAGATGGGGTGAGGGGTGAGTTGAAGGAATTGTGAATACTGTAGGAAGGAGAGGCGTTGGGGTGCAATGCTCATAAAAGCTTATTACTGTGAGCTGACTTCACATTACCCACTCCATGATACTGACATGCATCCAGAGGGCAGTCATACAAAGATTTGGCAGGACAAACCTCTCAATGATGACCTCAAGAGGACATAACTAGTGGTAGAGATGGTGGTAGTGGAGGTAACAGGTATTTTCCTTATTTTTCCATGGAGATCCAAAATATTCATTTTTTTAAAACAATTGTGTCATAAAAATGAAAGAGTTTATACTTCAGTTGCAGAGATGGTTAAGATAACAATTGTTTGTATATTTTCATGTGAAGCAGTAAAAGTAAAAGAAGTATTTTTATTGTATAAATTGTGTATTTCTTGTTGCCTTTGAAGATTTTGCCTTTGCTTTCTTGGGCAGAAAATTCTAGTCAGAAGATAACCCCAGTTTTAAAACTAATATTTAATTTGTTAAAATTATAAATTAAAAAACCTAGCTTTCCATAAGCTTTTGGGTTTGGCTTATAATTTTTATCATTCTACTTATCAGCCATGCTAATTTGAAAATCACTTTTTATATTGGTCTTTGAGTAATTTTAGAATTTCATAATTATAATACTTTAAATTATTAGTTTATACATAGTACTTGACTACCTTTAAAATCCTTTAGTTGTGTAATTGACGAAACTTTTCAAAGTGCTCAAGTTATTCTTATAAATCCAATAAATAAATTAAGCTCTCTTTGCCTAATGCTAATTATAACCTTAGATTTCACCTTAAACTCACAAGTCTAAATTAAGTACTGAATCATACTTTTTGCTACTGGAATTAAAAGACTGATCAAGTACTCTAACAGGACAAATTCCATTAAATATTACAAGCTAAAATATTAAATATGCACCAATTTCTTTTTACTAATATATATTGAAGCTGCAAGTTTGAGCCTCTTAACACTTCTCCACTTAATTCTGAGTCTTCTCAAAGTTGAAAGACTTGAATTATCTCCAGCCATGCTGAGGATTGAGATTGCTTGATGGACGGAGGCTCCAGGCAGAACACAGATGGGATTTTTGTCAGCAATCCTGATAGAACATGCTGTTCCTGCTTTATAATAATTATATTTAAACACTGTCCAAATGGGTGATCTCAAATAGTCCATTGCCATGGATTCAAGTTATATATTATTCTATAATTCTTGTGTAATCACAGAGTTTGAACAGTGATCCCCACTCAGGAAAACCACTAGACTGAATTTGACATATTTTTGGCTTTTCATAGTATGTAAATTTTTTCTTTCCAATTCTAAAGACACTGAAGCCTATCAGTGGTGTGCATTTTTCATATACTTTGTAATTTCTTATGTCTGCACAACTACTACAGAAAAATACTAATAACCAATTTGATTGTGGAGATGACTCAGGCTTTGTTTCGCTATCATGGTCAGACCTTTCAGGATCATTCTAACGACAGGTGGTTTTCCAGAATGTCAAAACACAAATATTATCAGGTTTCCCCATTTCAAACCACAGAAATGGCATTTTTCATTGTACAGAAGATTATAATATGATTTGGAGTTTTATGAAGTATTCAAATGTAAATGACAAGTAATGTTTCTGAAGTCTAATTTAACCTTGTATGTTGACTAAGAAATGTTGATGCTTCATAAGCAAACTTTGATGACTTTCAAAAATACGTGTGCGTGTGTGTGTGTGTGTGTGTGTGTGTGATCTCCTCAAGTAGTAAGCTCTTTAAGGAGAAGCACCCATTCTATTAGCTGATTTATTGGCTGGTTTATCAGCTAAGGAACACTAATTGGGTAGATAGTGTAGTTATTTGATTGGGACCTGAACTTTTGGCTCATACTAAAGGAAGAATATCTTTGTTCTTTAATCCAGATGCTCAATCTTGCAGCAAGAGAATGATTGAGGTCAGACACTATTTAGCCTCTAAAACTTATTTGTAATCTTCAAAAGATCCAGGGCATGTTCTCAGGGGATACTGAGTCCTCTATAAAAAGTTGCTGACTTTATGTTTACATGTAGATAGCAATCTTTTAAAAAGGTAATTTAATCACATTCTGAATCCTCTGGATGACAACATATAGTAGAGTCCTGCCACCCAATTTTAGCACCAAAGTCTATGATTATTTGTAGTATTATTGGAGCCTAGAAATACTTTCTCTGTTTCACACTAATAAGTAAGATCACAGGAAGACTCCGTACATTAGGTTTTTCAAGTAGCATTGGAAAAATGAAACAGTATACTTTTCACAGTTGAAAAGATTATTACAAATATTATTCAAATAAAATAATAATAAAAAGAGTCAAATGGCTTATGGGATTTGAGTTGAGAAAGACTTTCTAGAAAGTTGGCATGCCCAACTCCAAAGAATGTGGAAGAGGCTGCCAGCACCATATTCATGTTGCAAATGGTAATTCAATTTCACTAAAACATTTTGTGCCACATTAATTTAATGTTGTTAATTTGAATTTTATTGGTTTTGCAATTTGTTTGTAGTTGGTGCATTTACTTTGGTTTTATAATTGAATAAGAACTACAATATAAACTAGTTTATAACTAGTTTTATGTTCATACATGGTTAAGTAATATTATTATAAACATAATTGAAGCCAACATCTGGAGAGCAGTGGGAACCATTTTTTCCTTTTAAAAGGTTTGTACAGCACTCAACTTTGAGAAGCTATAATGCTGCATTTACATACCAGCACTATTTCCATTTCCACTCTAGGGAATGAATTATTTTAAGGGTAATTTGAGTGGAATAGCTGATAAATATATAGATTATCTAAATGTGTGTATGTGAGTATATGAACATATAAATATATTTGACACATGTATGTGTATACCAGGCATGCCAAAATATATATACACAAAAAAGTGTACACATTTTAAGGGATGTTATCTAGGTATTACTTTTCAAAGTTGAATTGAATTACAGTGGCAATGTGTAGCATGATGTTCGCTGAAAAGATGATGTTGATCAAATAAATGCTATGGCAGAAGCAACGCTGGGTTGTCATTCGAGGAGTGCAAGATCATTTTGAAATGGTATTTGAAATTCAAGAATGTTGTGGAAGTACACCCACAACGGAGGTGTGAGTATGCAATAGGACCTCCAAAATGCCTAACCATGCCACACATTCGTGGTAAATTTGAGACACATAGTACTGTGCATGACGTGCACAAGGGAAGATCCAGGAGGATTTACACAGTAGCAAGGCCTGTTTCTTCTGCTATGGTATCGGAACCATTTACACACCCTGCCACCGAAGTCTCCCAAACAATGTGTACACAAGGCAAGAGTTAGCAGAACAAGCATAGGACATGTCCTTGAAACAGTAAAGTGGAAAGTTTTCATCTCAAGATGTGCATACATTTTTGGCATACTCTGTATATATACCAAAAACTACAAAAGGATTTGAATTCATAAAAGACAAATTATGTTTACATGTGCATTGGTACAACAAAAGCTGTCCTAACATTGCACCAGGGTGTTGGAAATAAAGCCCAGTGTGTCTAATCCTGTAAGTTTATGCAGTGAGATATGCTAATGGAGTGGAGCTGGTTTTAATCTATTAGGTTACCTTGTGTGCTGTTTGCATCTCTTCAAGATTTTCATGCTCAATAAGAACACTGGGATGGAAGGTTCGATCTGTGCTGATGAAGGGATCTAAACAGCACTTCCCCGCTTCATCTGCTCATCTTCACTGCTGTACTTCTGAGGGATGAGAACCCAGCAATATCATTTTATGATTTAAAGGAGTGGTGCTCAGTTCCTGGTCTTTAAAAAACCAACAAGAAAAGGCATTCTCAATCAGATCCTCCTAACCAGAAGTTCTTACCCTGGGGAAGAAGCTGAGAGCTGGGAGTAGGGAGGGGGAGATGGGGAAGAGAAGCAGCAGCAAAAAAAGGTATTTCCACACTGAAGAGAGCAAATTGAAAGACACAGAGGGGTGTGCCCCAAGGCAGTTTGTAAATCCACTTCCTTTGTCATAACAAGAACAAATCCCACCTTTGAAGTTTTTCCTTCTTCTTACAAGGGGAACGTCTTTTGTTTAATCCATTTTAGCCCTTAATACCTGACCTGGGATCAATCCTGTTGGTTAGATTACACAGCATTCATGCTGATTTTAAAGTGGCCTGGGGGTGGGAGGTGGGACAGGTTCTACTTCTTAGTGGGCCTGAATCTCAAGAATAATCAACAACTGTACCCAGACCACCTTTACTTTCAAAAGCAAACTGTCCTTTTGTACTCTAATGCATAATCATAATGAGCATTGCTAAGGAGATTTTGCTGTGTACTACAAGAATTGTATTTTGAGTGGCCCTTTAACAACTGATTCTTTTTCACATGTTCTCAGTGGGGATAAGAGACTATGATCCTCATCAGGTACTGCATAATGTCTTAATTAAAGATCAAGGGACAATTTCTCTTCCAGGCTCTATGTCAACTGTGGGTATGAGTATAAATTTTTCCAACAGTAGAGGACATTTAGCTTTTCAATCACAAACCTCAGTGTCATCTCCTTTTCAGGTTGTTGTTGTTAGGTGGCCCTCAAGTTGCATCGGACATATAGCAATGTTTATGGGGGTTTCAATGGCTGACTGTTTTGGGATTGCTTCGGGAGTGGATTGCCATGTCTTCTCATTTTTTCAGTGTTGGGAATCAAACCTGAGTCCTCAGGGAGTATGGTGCAGTGCTCTACCAACTGAGCTAAACCCCAGCCCTTTTCATAGATATCTGATTATTGAACAAGAAAGAAAAAAGAAGAAAGCAAGCCTGTTTATAAAATGAAGCCCAGTTTCTTCAACCTCAGAAAGAGCATTCAGCTCCATTACTATAAGAATTCTCAAAGCAGATGAGGCAAGGGTGAGCAGACCTCAAAGTAAGCCTCAAAAGGGCCATTTACTAATTAGGTACTTTTCTAGGTTTGTTGTTGTTAGATGCAGTTGAGTTGGGTCCGACTCCTAATGACCCTGTGTACAGGGAACAGAATAAAATCCTCCCCAACACTGCACCGGACTTCTCTGCTATTCATAGGGTGTCTGATGGCTGATTGTTTTGGGGATTGTTTTGGAAGTGGGCTGCCAGGTCCTTCTCCCATTTTTGTGGTGCTGGGGATTGAACCTGGGTCCTCAGAGAGTGTGGCACAGCACTCTACCAACTGAGCTAAACTCCATCCAATATCCCTTGTTTTCAAGTCTCTTTAGGTTGCCCAAGTACTGAGACATGATGAAGTTAAGGAACTAAACAGAAGATTTCAGAGGGCAGCTCGAGAAGACAAAAACAAATATTATAATGACATGTGCAAGGAGCTGGAGGCAGAAAACCAAAAGGGAAGAACACGCTCCATGTTTCTCAAGCTTAAGGAAGTGAAGAAAACATTCAAGCCTTGAGTGGCAGTAGTGAAAGATTCTACAGGGAAAATATTAAATGATGCAGGAAACATCAAAAGAAGATGGGAAGAATACACAGAGTCATTATACAAGAAAGAATTGGTAGATGACCAACCATTCCAAGAG
>VMDO01023542.1:0-31462 GCA_007922755.1 Pedetes capensis
TGAGGGCCAGAAGCTGGATACAATATTAAAGATACTGGTACCAAAATATCCCAAATGCTTGTCTTTTCTCTATATTTGAGAAATTATAGGTTGTGTTTAGTTTTGATTTAAAGAAACTTCTAGTATATTTATTTTCATTTGAAGGAACATCTGAAACACAGCTATGCATAGAAAATTGTAAATATCATATATTTTCAAATTTAATCCACACACTTTCAACAGTTTCAGAGGGCTAGAAAACCAGATTTGGATTAGTATCATGTTTAGATTAGATTCATGCTCAGGAGCTAGACACATTGTAAAAACAATACAATGTGATGATTTAGGATTATATTTCATGTGGATTAGATTTGAGATTGTATGGATATTAAGATCCAGTGTCCAAAAAATTAGAAACTTCAAACACTCAGTCCATGAATTTATTGGTAATTTGAACTGCACATTAATGTATTATAAGCAAATTACCATATTATTCCTAAAAATGGAGCACAGTATAGACTTCAACCTTTAGGTTTCTTTATTTAGCATTTAATTAAGCCAAATATATGATTTTAGAATGTACATAATAGGATTAAACTATGCCCACTGTCACAATTTAGTAAAGAAGGTCAGGGATAAAAGAACTGACATCATGAGTAATGGATAATATGTGATAATTTGTATACTAAATATTCTCTGTATCTATTGTTCTAGCTACCCATGTATTATATTAATAGTATATGACAGTTTTACCCCATAAGTTTGTTCTTATATTAAATGAGATAAAACAATGTGATAGGAATTTACTAATATTATCATTATGTATTCATGTAAAGAATGATGCAATTTGGCTATATACAATTATATTTGTTCAAATAATTAGCATACAGTAGAACTTTTATAATCATTCCTTTTTTCTAATGTTTATATTTTTATAATGGATTTGCTGCTAGGTGTTGCTGAGTCATGTCCAACTCATAGTGATCCTTATAGGGTTTTCAATGGCTGACTGATTCAGGATGTGTTTTGGGAGTGGACTGTCACACCCCTCTCTCATTTATAATGGATAATATGTAATAAATAGTATACTAAATACTCTCTGGGCTGGGATTTAGCTCAGTTGGTAGAGCGCTGCACCGCAGTCTCTGAGGTCCCGAATTCAATTCCCAGCACCGCAAAAATGGGAGAAGGACCTGGCAATCCACTCCCAAGGTAATCCTGAAACAGTCTGCCATTGAAAACCCTATGAGGGTCGCTATGAGTCGGATACCGACTCGACGACACCTAACAACAACAACAAATACTCTCTGAATCTATCATTCTACTCATATGTTATATTATTAGTAATGTAATGATTTTTACTCTATGACTTTGTTTTTAGATTAAATGAAATAATACAATAGAATTTATTATCATTAATATTATCATTATTTATTCATTTACAGAAGGATGCAATTTAGCTACATACACTTATACTCAATCAACCAATTAACACATAACAGAACTTTTATATAATCTGTCATTTTTCTCCAATTCTTCTATTTTTTCCAATAAACTATAAAACTCCTACGAAGACCTGATTTCTTAAAACATCTGCTAAATAGTTTTTGGTAGGTTGTTGGGTAATTATAGCCATAATGATGCATTATATATTAAATGTTAAACTTTGTGGAATAATTACAGTATAAACAACAACAATAAAATAATATTCCATTATTATTTTCTAAATTGCAAGTAGGGGTTAGGATTTAGCTCAGTTGGTAGAGTGCTGCTCTGCAGTCTCTGAGGTCCCAAGTTCGATTCCCAGCACCAAAAAAATAGGGGAAGGATGTGTCAATCCACTCCCAAGGCAATCCTGAAACAGTCCCAAGTTCGATTCCCAGCACCAAAAAAATAGGGGAAGGATGTGTCAATCCACTCCCAAGGCGATCCTGAAACAGTCCCAAGTTCGATTCCCAGCACCAAAAAAATAGGGGAAGGATGTGTCAATCCACTCCCAAGGCGATCCTGAAACAATCAGCCATTGAAAACCCTATATGGGTTGCTGTGAGTTGGACATGACTCAACAGCACCTAACAACAAATTGCAAGTAGCATAACCTAAGATGGATGAATGTATAGTTGGATGGATGAACAAGCAACAGATAGGTAGGTAAAGAGATCAACAGGTAGATACAGCCCTTAGTGGATATACTTCATTGTCTTCAAGAAAAAGTAAGTAGATGGGTTTAATGAGCATGATGTTTCTTTAGTAACAGCAACCATATGAAAATTATAGCACACATTTCCTTTAATCTTATATCTATCTATGGAGTGATTCATCCTATATGCTTTAAATAGAGCAATTATTGCTCAGCAAATCTCTATTCATTTAAACCTTCATCAAAAGCTGCCAGTAGCTCCCCTACAGCTCCAAAATAAAGTCAAATCAGGCTTGTTCATCTTTCAAACTCCTCAAAAATTCACCTCTCATTCACTTTTAATTTTAATGATAGGTTTTTTTTTAGGAAAAATTTGCATAAAGCAAAATTTATTTTCTGTGGTATATTATTCTACATGTTTGACCAGTATATGTAGTCATGTAACAGCAACTATCATCAATATATAGACCATTTTTGTCATCTGAAAAATCTATCCTCTGCCTCTGTAGCCAATCTAGTCTCCCAAGCCTAGCCAATGGCAACCCACGATCTTCTTTGTTCCTTTAATTTTCACTTTCTGAGAAGCTCCTATGAATGAGATGATACCGATTGTAGCTTTTTGAGTATGTTCTGTTTCACTCAACATAGTGAGATACACCAGAGAGACCTACTTCTCCTTGGGGTACTGGGCATGCAGTATTGTTAGTACACTGTTAGAATCAGTATTAATATTAGGGATATGGATTTTTCTTTTTTCTTGCTATAAGTGCCCCTTGTGCTGCTTATTTTTCTTCAAGGAACCACTGGATCTCAGCAGATGGGGTAAGTGGATTCCCTGATTGGCACCTACTGGATTTTCCCTTGTTCTCTGTCTGCTTGGAATGAAAGAACTATTGTCCATCTGACCCACCTTCACACCAGCACATCATTGTAAACACTCCATGGACATTTGAAGGAAGCTACGGAACTGCAACTGTTTGTTCAAATTCCACTTCCTAAAGGTACAACCCAAGTCATGTTTGTTTCAAACAATTTGCAATCTGCACTAAAATTTTGTTTGTATCTTTTCTTTCAAGCTTCAGTGAACTCTAGATGACCCTGTGACCAATCTAGGCCAGTGGGGAAGCATTTTCCTGGTGGTCCAGATAAATGACTGCTGTGATTGGTGCAAAAGGGGGTGCTATGATTGATGGAAAGCCTGCAGCTGTAGCCCTGTGGCATCCGATCCCGTCAGATCTTAGAAGCTAAGCAGGGTCGGGCCTGGCTAGTACCTGGAATGGAGACTGCCTGGGAACACCAGAAGCTGCAAGTTTGGGAGAAGGACCTGGCAACCCCCTCCCAAAAATCAATCTGCCATTGAAAACCCCGTGAACAACAAAGCAGCACTGACAATAGTGTTTCCCCTGTTGTACAGAGGGTCGCTATGAGTCGGATACCGACTTGACGGCACCTAACAACAACAACAATGATTGATGGAAAAGGTACTGCTGTGATTGGTTGAAGCATAAGCCTTCTTTCCTGTGATTAGTGCAAACTCTCTTTCTCTGGCTATAAAGAGGGAGCTCAGCTCACTAGAGCTGAGCCGTCCAGGAGACATCTTCCTGTGCCAACCCCTGGCATTGCAACATTAAACTGAATACAAACTTTCTTTTGTGTGGTCTTTGCCCATGTTTAGTAGTGCAGACTGAGCTGATAACATGAAGGAAGAAGCAGTGGAGACAGCAGGAGCAAGGAATAGATGAAATAAGAGAGTAGCCTCATGTTGAGCTTCAGAAGCAGCAAAGTGACTGACTTTTGACAGCTGAAGAAGAGGTGAGGCTACACGCCCAGTGATCAGAAGCAGCAGGAACAGCAACAGCAGAAGAGTAGTGACTTTTTCTTCCCAACAGCTGGTAACAATGACAGTGGCCATAGTAATAAAAGGCAGCTACAAAGAGAGAGTGACCAGAGGACACAGTTGTTTCAGTCATGAGTTTTAGAACCACAAAACCTAATTTGTAATTAAGATTGTATCTGGTCCAAGAGCAAACTGCCTGTTAAAGATGCTACAAATCTCATAAATCCTGGATGATATCAATTGCTGATCCACCCAATTGTATATCATGTGTCAGGACTGGCTACTTGTTATATCAGACAGTAAATTGCCATATTGTGCATCTCCTTCAGTTGGGATTTTGATTCCCTGTAGCCCAAATCAACCTCATGTGAATCAAGGAGTGTGGATAAATGACACAGGATAGGTTACCATTATGAATTCCAATACACAGAATTTCAATGTATATCATAATATTCTTTGCAACACTGTATACCATATCAAGATACTACTAATCAGTAAATTAATATATAAATAATTGTGCACTGATATTTCATATATGCTACTTTTTATTTGGATTTGTTGTTGTTGTTAGGTGCTGTCCAGTCATGTCCAACTCATAATGACTACCATAGGGTTTTCGATGGCTGATTGTTTCAGGATTGCCTAGGGAGTGGATTGCCACATCCTTCTCCCATGAAATAAATATACGTATGTATTATTTTGTTTAATCCTCTGAGAAAGGCACTAGTATTCATTAAGAATTCATTTGGCCACAAGTGGTAAAAGACCACATCCACTGGCTTTTTACTTATTAATTTCTCTATTTGCACAAGAAACCTAAAGGCAGGCACCTGATATGTTCTTGATATCAAAGTCAGAACTTTATATAGTCTCTCAGACTTTTCCATTATACATATCCCCATGTTTGCAAGATTTCAGATTCAGCTCTTGGCAGTATGTCTTTATCTGAAACAAGTAAAACAAAGGTAGGACAGTCTAGAACTTCCTTTTTTCAATGTTAAGAAAGAAGAAAATTTCTCTACAATCCACAGGTGACTTGTTGGCTGGAACTATTACATAGCAACTCTTCACTTCAAAGGAGCCAGAGAAATGGAATACCTGGACATATTCCCAGACTTCAAACTGGGGTTCTGTTGGCAAGGAAAAAGGGAGGAATACATGTATGGAAGACAATTGACATTTTAGTTTTTAATTTCTATTTTAAAGTTGTGGAATGAAGGCATCAGAAGAAGAATAACAAGACAACACAGCTAAAATATGGTGACAAGATGAACTGGAAGCTGAGTAGTCTGGTAAAGAATCAATGCTCTTAACAAGGGTAGGGTCAACACAACAGAACCGCAAAAGGGCAGCCAAGGCTATTTAAAATGTCCAGCTGTTCTCATAATTGAATGTGCAGAAACCAACTGATCAATGGGACTGGATTTTTACAAAATGACTTGTAAGTTTGCATTAATTATAACAACAGCTATTTTGTTTATCATCTTCTTAATATATGTACTGGGTCTTAAATCACTTTCCATACAGAGGAATTACATTAAATCTTTAAGAATTCCATATTTTGAGAATGTAAGTCACATTTTGGCACACTTGGTAAGGTTTTGGAGAGTAAGAAACATGAGATTTAGTGGCAGGAGGCCAAAAGCCCGGTTGGAAACATAATATATTCTTATGTTAACCTGTGTTTGCTAATAAGTTGCAGTGAGCCTCTGTTTATTCATGTGTGAAGTGATAATACATAAATCATTCTGAAGGATAGATAAAAGTCATATAAAATTTATTAACAGACTACATGGCACATTTTAGACAATAAATAGCCAATACTTATTAATTATTCATAAATACCTCAGAGAGTATTTTCTTATTCCTGAAAATCATGCATATTATAGCAAATGTTTTTAAATACAAAAAGTAAAATCAAGCCTGGTATGATGGTGCTTGCCTATAATCCAAGCTCTCAGGAGGGTAAGGCAGAGGGATTAAGAGTTTGAGGCCAGTTTGGGGTACATAGTAATTTCGGGGCCGGTCTGGGCTACATAGTAAAGAGATGTTGTTGTTGCTGCTGTTGTTGTTGTTAGGTGCCAAGGAGTCAGATCTGTCTCATGGAGACACTCACATGGCTTTCAATGGCTGATTGTTTTGGGATTGCATTGGTAGTGGATTGCCATATATTTCTCCCTGTTTTGTAGTGCTGGGGATGGAACCCAGGTCCACAGAGAGTGCAGCATGGAACCCTATCTACTGAGTTAAATTCCAGCCCAAAGAGCCATAGGTATTAATGAATAAATAAATAAATAAATAAAACCATTTATAATCCCACTACAAAGTAATAAAGAATAATATTATTCTTATACTATATCTTTTTTCTACTTGCATATTTATTGGGATAACAATGTCACTGAAGTAATTTAAATTGTGCAGGGAAATTCACTAGGAAAAAGCTACAACCTGGAGCCTCAGTCCTCTTCAAGCTTTGTTCCACTTTGAAAAGACAAAAGCTCTCAATATGTTAGGTAATTATACATTGTTTCTTGACCTAAATATTGAACAAAATGTTCACAGACCTCCAAGTGTGAAAAAATAAGAATTTAGCTCATTTTTCTTATGATCACTTTAAAGTAAGTCATCTCTGTAATTGCTTGATGCTATTACACATGTTAGTTGCTTTATATTTAGAACATGTCTTTATAATAACTGTTCTTTTTATTTATTGATTTATTTATATATTCATACTTTTCTAAGTGTTTAATCTGACTATCCATTCTGTGGTTTGCCCTGTGGTGGATGTCTCTCTCATGAAAACACTTCTCCCAATTTTAATACAATCCACCTCATCTCAGTACCTAGCATGTCTCTCCTGGTTGGATCCACTGTTTCCTGATCTCAAGTGTTCTCAAAGCATCTTAGATTACGCTTTGAATTTGCCAGAGTTATACTGTTGTAACTTTTAAAGAATTATTTTGTTAAATGAAAAGCACCCATATCACTCAATGTATTATATAATTTTTAAGATTTGCATTTCACTTGTAATTTGACTGGTATAGAACTCTAAGTTGAATTTTTTTCTGAATATTTATACTTCTAAGTCTTCATAAGGACATGATTAGGAAATGACTAATTTTTTTGGAATGTTACATTTCTAGGGTGTTATAAGACATTTGCTTGCTGCCATAGCACTGTGGCATTCGATTCCATCAGAGCTTGGAAGTTAAGAAGGGTTGGTCCTGCTTAGTACTTTGATGGGAGACCATCTGGGAACACATATTATGGCAAATGTTTTAAATACAAAAAGTATGCTTTTTTGTAGGTACTGTAGGCTTGGGAGAAGGATCCAGCAAGACACTCCCCAAAATCATTCCATCATTGAAAACCCTATGAATAGCAGTGAAGCACTGACAGTAGTGTTTCACCTGTTATACATAGGGTTGCTATGAGTCAGAAACCCATGTAATGGCACAGATAAAGAACAATAACATAAGACATTTAAATATAAATTATAATATGTATTTTCACTTCTGGGACATTGTCTTTATTTATTTGATAGTTTCCTGGGTAATATATTTTTTCCATTATACAATTCTTACTTCTCAGAGACTTCCTTTATGGTTTCTCTGTATCTCATATTTTTATGTGTATTTTTATCCATTTCTTTTTGTATTTTAAAAATCTTTTTGCCACTACTACTTTAAACTGTAATAATTCCTTTGGTTTCTGATTGCTCCTTCTACATACCAAACTCATTCTATTTTAGGAGTATAACATTTTCTCGAGTTTGTAATTACTGACTGAATTCTATTGTAATTTCTTGTGTTTGCTGAGTTATCTGTTTCCATATAGAATAGATATGAATCTTGAGTTTGTTGGTTTTTCCCCTTTATGTTATTATCTCTCTTTGTCACTATGGCTTAATTAAAAAAAAGAACATTATACTCTTCCTTTGTTTCTTAAGCAGTGGTACCATTCCCTTTTGATTTTCCCCACTAAGTTGGAATTGTGACCAGAATTTCTGCATAGGGTAGGATAAGATCTGAAAGCTTAGCTCAGTGGCTACCAGACTTCCTATACAAGCTGGCCTAAAGATCATTCACTGTCTGGCTGTTAATACCAAGAGCCACATTTGGCACATCCTCCAATGGTTGCTTCAGATGAACCCAATTTGAGGACAGACATCAGATGCCTGTGGTCTAAGCCTTGGTACAGGAATGCTACTAAATTTAATTACTTGGCATGATAACTCTATAGGGCCACTTGCTCCATGGCATAGTTGTGCTTACTGTCTCTGACCACCTCCACATTTTTTAGGGGGCCCATCCAACTGATAAACCCTAAATCCTCTCAGCCTCCCACACCTGAATGTGTAGACTTCTTCACACATGTTCATCCATTGACCCACTTCTACCTATTGTTTAGCTCTCAGTTATAATTATACTCCATTATTCTTCATTTAAAGTATATAATTATGTTACAAGTTGAGTAGTTCTTATCCAAAATGCTTAGGACCACAAATGTTTTGGATTTTGGATTCTGGAATGGTTGCATATACATAATGAGATATTTTAGGAACAGGACCGAAACCTAAACACATAATTCATTTGTTTCACATTTAGGTAATTTTACACAATGTTTTAAACAATTTGGTGCATGAAACCAAATTTTGTCATGTGGAATTTTCCACTTGTGGTGTCAACTCAAAAAGTCTTAGGTTTTGGAGCATTTCAAATTTTTACATGGGATGTCAACTTGTATTTTGAAACGTAGGAAACAGCTGATGTTAAGACATTTTGGACTAATGAAAATGGCAATTACAAATTGTTCAACCTATGTACTACCTATGCCTGCAGCCGTAGCCCTGTGGCATCCAATCCGGTCAGATCTCAGAAGCTAAGCAGGGTCGGGCCTCATTAGTAGCTGGATGGGAGACCGCCTGGGAACACCAGAAGCTGTAGGCTTGGGAGAAGGACCTGGCAACCCCCTCCCAAAAATCAATCTGCCATTGAAAACCCTATGAGCAGCAGAGAAGCACTGACAATAGTGTTTTGTCTGTTGTACAGAGGGTCGCTATGAGTCGGATACCAACTCGACGGCACCTAACAACAACAACATGTACTACCTATATTCTGTGAGCTAAACGTTCCCTTTTAGACTTATATTTTAATCTGCACTCATACAGGATGGGAGACAATGATTATACTAAATTTTCCATTTGAATTGGAAACTATTCTTTTTGGAGTATGCATGAGGACATTAAATGTTAAGCCTGCAGGAAAATATGTTGTTGTTAGGTGCCATCGATTTGGTATCTGATTCATACTGACCCTACTTCCAACAGACAAAATACTATTGTTGTACTTCTCTGCTATTCATAGGGTTTTCAACTGCAGATTGTTTCTTAGGAATGAGTTGCCAGGTCCTTCTCCCAAGCCTACAGCACCTGGTGTTCCCAGGTGGTCTCCTATTCAAGTATTAACCAAGGTCCAGCCCTGCTTAGCTTCCGAGATCTGACAGAATCAGACACCACAGTGCTAGGGCTGCAGGAGCTGGAAAATATAGACCTAACAAAACCAGTTTCTTCTACCCTGAAAGGCTGAAGAGATCATATAATAAGGAAGGGGACTTTTACTTCTCAGTACTTTTGCCACTTAAGACTTGAATGTTTTATAAATATTACTTATAAAGATAAAGGACAATTTCAGCTAGATAATTTTTCTTAACAAAATTAAAAAAAATAAAAGTCTCTAAACACAACAAATAAAAAACATTTGTACTTCAAGTAAATGATTTTTCCATAAAAATTTAAGCTTAGATTAAGTTTGAGATTAAGCATTGACACTTCCTTCCTTGAAAGGAAAACATAAATGTAGCTAATGTGTCTCTCAAATACTGAATAGTAGTCCGATCTTTCTCAATAGGAAGACTCTCCAGGATGTACCCATGTGCTGAGAGGCCAAGCAGAGAAAGCAGATGCATCCTGTCATGTTTCTGTAGCCTGTAGGCTGGACAAGGTGTGAATGCTGCAGCAACAGCCAGGGTCCCATTGAGGCTACCCTGTCATCTCTAGATTGATGTACATGATATGCAGCTCTGCTCTGCATTCTGCTGCCAATAAGAGAGACAAAACAGAAGCAGCTTTGAAGAAGACAGGATATGACTGCAAGTTTACAACTTTAGATACTATAAACAATAGTCTCCCCAGGAGCATAACTCCTTGCTATCCTCAGTTCCTGTGGCCCGAGAGTTGGAGAAACTTTAGGTAGGGATACCCACTGCACATTTAAAGTAAAGGTTGAGATACTGAATACAAATCAAACCCTCATTCACAAGCCAGTTGATTTGCATAGAGCTGTTGTTTTTCACTTTTCCTACAAATGAATTCTTGAAGGATCAATCAAATGTCCCTGTTCTAATTATGTCATTGTTGTTAGTTTTCCTGCCACAATAAAATCATTGTCTTAGCCTAAGTAACTCTTTAAGGTATGAGTGTATATTGTATTTTTAAAAGGTGAGAAAGAGAGGCACTGAAAATATTGATCTAACATAGACAGTAGCTGTGAGGTAGATTCAACAACTCTTGTAATGAAACTACGTTGAAATTGTGAACAGTTTTAAGAGGAATCTGTAGCTTTTGTGAACCTTCATCAACTGCTTATATTCTAATAACAGCTCCCAATTTTGTTTAGATGGACTGGTCACTTTCTGCAGCTGTCTATCTTGATATTTTGCACTTCCCTACCAAGTGAGGTAGGCACATGGTCCACATTTGTCCAATCACCTTGACCGAGTGGCCAAAAACTAAAGATCTAAAAAGCTGATTCATCCCTAGGATAGTGCCCTAAATTACTTGATCATAACCTCCATTCCCCAGATCCCTGGAGCTCTATGTTTGACCAGGCAAAACCTTGCTCTTCTACTATTTCTTCAATTTTCTGTGCTAACACTTATGTGTCAACAAATTTACTTTCTGCTTAAGAAAGAAAGTCAGTTCCTGAAAAAACTGTATAACAATGTAATTATTGATTCAGATTAGATATGTACAAGGACACAGAAATAATGGAGGCAGATGTGGTATACAAGTCTTATGACTCATAGAATCATTTTTTGGCCAGTTGTGATACTGTAAACAAACCATATGGCTTAACATAGCTAAATGAGTAACAACAAAAAATGAGTAATAATTCTGCCACTAAGTTCAGACACAGTCTTGTTTTAAATGAATTGTGACACACCCAAATCAAACACAGCAGATTCAAATTAAAACTGCCACTTGATTTTTGCATCCCATTAGATGGTCAGGTAGGTATAAGGTCAAGAGAAGTAGTCAAAACAGGAGAAAACAGACTCTTCAAAATGTTATTGAATTTTTTCTAACCCTGTGTATAAATACATTATATTGATATGGATCTCAAAAAAGTATCATGATATAAAATCTGTAGCTAGAAAAGCAGCAATAATTGTAAAGAACAGAGCTAAAGCAAGTGTATATGCATTAAAGTAATGAGCAGAAAACAACCTGTGCTTCTCTAGGGTGTGAAGATGAGCCTGTTGTAGTCTAGGCAGGCTGCTATAACAAAATACCATAGACTAGTCAGCATAATAACAAAGTTATTTTGTACTGTTCTGGAAGCTGAGATTTCTAAGCCATCAGCAGATTCTATGTATAGTTAGTGCCCACATCTTGCTCCATACATGGCAAATTCTCACTGTGTCTTCACATGGTGGCAGAAGTAAAGTATTCTTTGGAGACTTTTTTGTAAAGGCACTAACCCTATTCAATAGACCTCTGCTCTTTTGATTTAATCACCTTCCAAAGGTCCAGCATCTAATATCATCACACTTGTGATTCGGTTTTTAACATGAATTTTGTGGGGGATGCATTTAGTCCATGGTGGAGTCTAAGTTAAACTTAATCCTTACAATGAAAGCAAGACTCTATCAGGTTTTATTTAATCAGATGGGTCCTCTCTGAAGAATATTTTATCTAGTAGGGAAAAGGTTAGGATACTGGGTGCTAAAGCAGATAAAGGAAATAGGACACTGACTCATTGGTTGTTTCAGAAAGCAAACAGGAATGAGTTAAACATTGTGAACATGTGTTTATGTTATGAAGACAATATGAGGATCTCCTGCCATTAACAAAGCAGAGAAGAGAGTTTCATTTAGTGAATCTTTCCTATCTAAAATCTACTATTAATGTTGCTTTGTGCTCTTTAAGTGTTTTTTTCAATTATCTACTTTAATATATATTTCTATAATATATGCCATGGACGTTAATACACACACACACATATATCTGTTATAAGAGTGTGACCTTGGGTAAATTTGTAATTGTTCTGTTTTTTCAACTATAAAATGAAATTAAGTAAAATAGCCATCACAGAATTTTGGGAGCATTACATAAGGTAACATATGTAAGTTACTTAGTATTCATGTAATTATACAAATGTTTAACTTTCCTTTGATTGTTAGAAAATTTATCTAATCCATTTATTACTCCATATTATTACATAATGAAATTAGTTATAGAAAATAATTTCTAGTTCATTGAAACTTAAATGATTTAAAAACTTTAAATATTGTATTGTACAGTTTTTGACACAATACTCAGTTCTAGCCTACATAAATCAGATCAGACGCAAAGTGAAAAAAAAAAGTATACCTGCTACAGCTTATGAGCTGTGGCCCAGTAATTGAGGAAAAGCTTCAAATAAGAAAATATACAAGAAAATCTCCCAGAGGCTTTGTAAATACAATTCACGTATGCGACTTTGTGTTTAATGATGTCAGCAAAGAACAAATCAAGCTCTTTATATGAGGAAGCCCCTTAGTTTTGTAGGTCACTTACCATCTCTTTTTTGAGCCATTTTTAATTATGAAGAATTGACATTAAAAATCAAAGTTGGAAAAAAAAAATCAAAGTTGGCTCAATCTCCAGCACTGCAATATATATATATATATAATATATATATTATATATATAATACATATATATACAATATATATACAATATATATATATACAATATATAAATATATAATATATATACGATATATACAACATATAATATATATACACACACACATATATATAAAGTAAAAACAAAAATAAAAGTTGTCTATACACATACATATAATAGTAATTTCCCAAAACGTTATAGGTAAGTTATAAGGCTGTTATAAAGAAAGGGGTCATTATTAGAACCTTTCTATAAAACAAAGGCATTTCTACAGGTTTTGAAAAATATTTTTATTAATCTGGTTAATAACTTGCCCACTTTACCAGTCACAAAATATTTCATTTTCATTCTGGTTTCCATGGCTTTCTTTTAGGTTGTTTCCAGTTCCTATAAAGGTGCTCATTTGCATCAAAATGGATCCAAGAATGATCTGAAATCCTAAGAATTCAACAGATGATGGCATATAGGAAGTTTGAACTTGAGCATTTCAGATTGTCTATATGTTGTTTTGTTGTTAGGTTGCTTTTGAGTCAGTGTCCGACTCATAGTGACCCTACATCCAGTAGGTGAAATAGTATTGCTACTGCTTCTCTGCTATTCACAGGGTTTTCAGTAGCAGACTGTTTTTTGGGTGTGGGTTGCCAGATGCTTTTCCCAAGCCTACAGCACCTGGTGTTCCCAGGTGGTCTCCCATCCAAGTACCAACCAGGCCCGACCCTGCTTAGTTTCCAAGATCTGACAGGATTGGGTGCCACAGTGCCATGGCTGCAGGCAAATATAGTGACCAGATTACTAGTTGAACTATATAAAACATACAACCATATCTTTAGTATTTTTATTGGATGTTTATTCGTTCTTGTACTGGGTCTTATTTCTAATGGACACCATTTTCAACATTTGTTTGCTTTTCTATTTGTTATCCAAACAATGAGTGTATTCACTCTTCTGGTGTTTGAGGATTCATAAATAACTTGGTTGAAGGTAGATTATAGAGGTCACTTGAAAATGGGAGTCAAATAGATGTTACTACTAGGTAATAGGAACAGCTGAAATTTTCTTTAAAATACATTAGCAATGGCATGGTACAGAGGTGCGTGCCTGCAATCCCAACTACTTGGGAGGCTGAAGGAGGAGGATCACTGTTTGAGGCCAGAGGCAGCCTGCACAACTTAGAAAGACCCATCTTAAAATAAAAGAATAAAAACGAGCTTGGGGTACAGCTCAGGATAGAGCACTTGCCTAGTAAGTGTGAGACCCTGGTTTCTACCCCTCAGTACTGCAAAAATAAAAATAAAAATAAGCAAATTTGCAATAGATTATATTTTACCTATTAACTGTTTCACTACATGTAGAGACTGTCCATTTCCACCACTGCTATAACTTGAATTTGAAATCATCCCACAGGTCCATGTGTTAAAAGCTTGGTGACCAGCCTGTGAGGCTATGGGGAGGTAGTGGAATCTTTAGAAGGTGGAGTCTGGTAGAAGAAACATAAGCCACCACTGGTGTGCCCTGGAAGAGAATAATGAGACCTAGGTCCCTTTCTGTCTCTCTTTTGGCTTCTTGGCCCCTATGAGGTGAAGAGACCCCTCTTTGTTGTAATGGGCTCCCTCGCCACAGGTGCAAAAGCAAGACAACCAGTCAGGGGCTGAAACACCCCAAACTGTGAGCCCAAATAACACTTTTCCCCTTGTAAGTTGATTAGCTCAGGCATTCTGTCACAGTAACAGAAAGAAAACTAACACAGCTATGTACATACTACTGACATGAACTCACTTCAAACCATTTTTAAAAAGATGGCAAATTATGAAAAATTATTTATCAGTGGTCATGATTTGAATATAAAGAATCCTCTAAAGGTCATGTGCTTTAATGTTTTTCCCTAGCTGATGGTGGTGTTAAAATGTAGGTCATAGATCTTTGGGAGGTGGATTCTACCTTTGTGGCAGTGCTGTCCCTGGAGAGCCTTTGGAGTTTTTGTCCCCTAGGACCCTAGGCTTAGATCTCTCTCTCTCTTTTCCTGGTCTGTCTCGTCATAAGGTCATCTGCCAAAGGTACTGCTGCTGCCTTCACCATGCCTGCCCTGCCACCATTATGGACTGATCCTCTAATTTTGAGCTCCCGAAAAATCTCTTCCTCCAGAAATTTGTTTGGGTCAGTTTTTCTGTCACAGCAATGACAGCTGACGAATACATACAGGGTATTCCAAAAGCTTTTTATTCTTTTACAAATGGCTGAGAGTATAACAGCTAAAATTATGTAAATGAAAAAAGGAAAAGTTCTTTTTTTCACTTACTGAAGGCTAAAGCATGTCCCTTGCTAATATAGTGACAAGCTTTGTTTTTAGTCCACACAGCAAATTTCCACTTGTGGTTGCTATTAGAGAGAGGGCTGGAAATGTTTTGCAAGAGTTTGTCATTTTTCCACTTGTCTCATGAATTGTGAATAGATACATGCTTTTCTATGCTATTCAGTTATTCTGAAAAGATAAAGAAGATCCTTGGGGCTACTGCACAAGCATCTACCTATGGAGTTAGCTGTAGAACAATTCTATGATCTTTTATTTTATATCCACTACTCATTTCCAAAGCTTGACCTCAGTTGATAAACATTTTTCACTTTTGGTTTAAAGTAAAGACCTGAAACAAATCAGATCTCATCTGGGGGATGTTACAGTCACAGCTACTTACTATTCCCAGTTCCTTTCTTCGCACCTAGAAATGTGTGAAGCCACCTTGATAGTGTGCTAAGTGGTGTCAGTTATTTATTAGTATTCTTATTCCTGTGTCTCTCCCTCAATAAGAAAATGAATTTTTATCTTGGAAAGCACTGATAAAACAGGCATTTCTTCCTAAATATCGTTCAGGTAAAAAATAGTCAGAGTTATGATTACAGGTAGCTGGTCATTCTTTTTGCTAGGACTCTCCTTTTTTCAGAGCAAATTTTTCAGGTACCTTGCAAAGGATTTCTGAATTAGGGCTCAGGTAACATTTTCAGATTCAGAATAGAAGCTCAAATAGGGAGAAGACACCAAAACAAGTTCCCGAAAGGGAGGAAGCAGAGTAGTTCCTCAAGGCCAGGCCTCTAACTCCTGGCACACCACATCACATCTCTCTTAACTATCCAATTATTTTCTCATTGTGGGAGAAACACTCTGCAGGTAGGTAAAGGTGCTCTTACAGAATGCCAATGTGCTTTCAGCTGCAATGCAGGAGAAGGAAAACCAATGAATGCACTGGAAAACTCTAAGTTACAGTTGTGATATGTTTAAAACTGGGACCATTCAATTTGTGGTAGTATTTAAACTCTTACCTTAGTTTCAGTTTTTTTTGTTTGTTTGTTTTAAAGACAATCAGTGACTGTAGAAGGAAAAGAAAAGCCTCCCAAGCCAGATTACAGTGAAGACAGGAAGTGTTTGCGGCAGTCCAACTTGGGGAACTATCTTCTTTGGAATATACTGAAGTCATGTTTTAAAGGTTGTCAATCTCCAAATCATCCATGACCACAGTATAAAAATATTTAGAGTTAGCAAAAGTGTTATTCTGGGGTCAACTTCTATTCAATATTAATGTGATGGGCTGAAGAACAAATGACATTTAGGATTAACCTAATACTTTATGACCAGAAGACCACAGAGGTAGACTGTCAAGAGCTAACATAGTGAATTTCTCAATAATAAAAAAATAAAAAATAAAAAATAATTTAAAAATTTATTTTTTTCTGATCAGTTCTAGAGGAGGGAAATTTATCCACTGAGCTAGGGAAGAAGAAATCTTGTCTCATTCTTGCAATTAACAGATGGCCACCAAAACAATAAATATATACTTGAGATCAAAGAAGAAGTTGATTTAAATCATTTCAAAATATAATCTCAGATCACAAAACACAAGTAAAAGAGCTGTAACAGAGAATTATGGGGTAGCTCTATACTTCTATCACAATGATGAAACATAAATTTAAAATTAAAAACCAATGACATCCAGTGTTTGTGAGACCTTGAACAAATGGCAAATGTATATCGACACAGTAAATTAATAGTTTTTTAAAAAAATTGTCACTTGCCATTATCTACTACAGTCACATATGCATACTCTGACCCAGAAATCTTACTCCTCAACACATAATCAACAGACATATGTGCACATGTGCATCAAAAAACATTCATAAGAAATGTCCATAGTTGCCTGATTTTTAACAGCACTGTTACTGGTCAATATTCTCTAGAAAAGAGATGCAATAAGAGACTCCCAAACACTCATGCTCACACACTTAAATGTGTCTGGATGTACATATTTACATACATATATATGTATATATACATGTCTACAGAGACATGTACAGAGAATGAGAGAGGTAGTTAGCAAGCTAGAGACACAGGAGATCCACAATATAGTATGAAGTTTGGCAGGCTGAAGATCTAACAAGGGCTAATGATTCAGTTTCAATTTGAAAAAAGGAAGACTAATGTTCCTGCTTCAGGCAGTTAGATGGGAGGACTCCCTCTTACTCCCCAGAGGGTCAGCCTATCTAGTCTATTTAGTTTTCACTTAATCCAATAAGCTTTAGTCATTCTGTCATTTGAAATGTTAATCACAGACTAAAAACCATCAAAGAAATACTCAGATTAATGTTTGAGTAAACATCTGGGCACCCAGATAAGTAGACACAAAATGAACTAACAAAGCTCCAAATTGGCAAATTCCATGGGTGCATCCATGGTTGAATGAATGAATAAATTATGGTACATTTATATAGTGTAATATAATGTTGTTGTTAGATCCCATCAAGTTGTATCTGACTCATAGTAACCCTCATATGGTTTCAACGGCAGATCATTTTGGGATTGATTCAGGAGTGGATTGCAATGTCCTCCCACTTTCATGGTGCTGGGGACCAAACTCAGGGCCTCAGAGACTACACAGCAGCACTCTACCAACAGAGCTAAACCCCAGACCATAATGTAATATAATCCAGTAATAAGAATAAAAATACAGCTATGCAAACTGCAAGAATATATTCTTTCATTTATAAAATGTTCAAACTGAAGCAAATATTAACTAAGAAGTTAGCAGTTGGAGTTGGGAAAATGTTTCTTTGGGAAAATGTGAGCAGGTAATGATGGAAAAGGTATAGGAGGCTTTCAGAAGTACCAGTAAATTCCTACTTTATTGGCAGATGCTATTTTGTAACAATTTATTAAAGTTAGGATGTTCGTTTTTCTATATGCAAAATGTCTTAAAATAAAATTCCAGATGCTACCCTGTCAATTAAGTCTAGAGTTCTCGGTTTTCAGATAGGGAAATAGAGACCCAGAGATGTTCAAGGCTTAGATAAACACATGACAACACTGATACAAGTAAGTACTATTCTGGTATGATAGTTTTTTGTCACTGTGATAATTATCTGAAAGAAATAATTTAAAGGAGGCAAGATTTGTTCTGGCTCACAGTTTCAAAAGTTTCAGGTTTCAATACATGGTCACCTTGGAATGCTGTTGCCAGCTTGCGAGTAGGCCCAGTACCGTGGAGGATAGGGGATACTGGATCTAGCTACTGACCACATGGCAGACAGGAGCCCCACCTCCTAGTTCACCACCACCTCCCAATAATGTCATCACATTATAAATCCACCAAATTCATCAATGCATTGATCAGTCCATTGATAAGGCCAGAATCTTCAGGATCTAATCACTTCCCAAAAGCCCATCAGTTGACAGCCAAACCTTTAGCTCATAAGCCTTCATGGGTCATTTCAGATTCAATCCATAAGATCCAGAAAATAAATCCAGGGCCTTTTCATTACAGCTTAGAATTCTCACAAAACAGCAAGTACTGGTTTCCTAGGGCTGCCATAACAAAGTGTCAAATACTGATTGGCTTAAGACAACAGAAACATATTCTCTCATAGGTCTGGAGTCAAGAAATCCAAAATCAAGGTATCCACAGGGATATACTGTCACTCATGACTCTAGGAGAAAATGCTCTCTTGCCTTTTCCAAGTGCTCCTTGGGATATTAGCTGGCTTGGGCATTGCTGTGGCAAAATACCTGACAGAAACAAATTTATGGGAGGAAGGAATTGTTGGGGCTCATGATTAGAGGCTCTCAAGACAAGACAGGCAGGAAGGTGTGGCTACAAGGCAGGCATAGAAGCAAAGCAGGTGACAGGCCCTGTGGCAGAAAACCTCACATGTTGGTCATCAAAAAGCAAAGAGAATGCTACCCAAAATGGGGACACACATGAAACCTCCAAAGGCCCATCCCTCAACAACCTACTTTTGCAAATCAAGGCCCCGCTTCCCACATATATGCAAATGTGTGTATGTGCCTATAGTATAACTTCGTTCTCTGAGGCTGATGATAAAAACAACAGAAGATCAAGAAATTCTATAAACCTGAGAAGCATGAGGTTGTACCCATCATAACATGACACACTATTTTACAGGAAATATTTTAAAAGTAGGAGTACTGTCTAAAATAATACCAAGAGTATAAGATATATAGAAACCCATAACATAGTTGTTTATCATTATTAAATATTATGTACTGCATATATTTGTGTGTACTATATATTTTATCTGACTGATAACACAGATTTGTTTACACCAGCATTACTATAAACACATGAATTATGTGATACGCTATGATACTAGAACAGCTTCCACATCACTAGGCAATAGGACATTTTCAGCTTTATCAAAATCTCATGGGATCATTGTTATACATGTGTTTTGTCATTGACTGACATGTTGTCATGTGGTACATGTTTGGGTAAGTTTTATGTGAGACAGAAGCCTTCAGAAATTAGTATCTTCAAAAAACAGAGGAATATTTGTGTCTTTATACTTAGGTTTGATCAAGAGTGGGAAGTTGTTGGGAAATATGATTTGACAACAGGGAGAAAGACCTAATTATTAACAAGCTAGGTGAACTTAGAAAATCCTGTTTGTTCAGATTCCCTGTGTCTTCAGAAACAAAAATGTTCCTTTCCTTTGGCTGTAAGGAAAGTAGTTCTCAAAGGAAGCGTTAACAAGCTGTCTCTGGTGAATAGGGGGCAAAGAGTGATATTCCTGCTGTTTTCTGGGATGCCAAGTTACCATATTTGGGGGTAATATGTCATGAACCCCATTAATGTATAAGATACTCTAGTTTTCCCTGTTAACAACATGAGTGATGCAACTAGAGAATGAGTTCACTACATGTCACTAATTCACCACACATTTTACTCTAACTATACCATCCCTCTCCAATGCTTCTAGTAAGCCTTAGCTATCTATAAACTTTCCATGCATAGCTCAAACAACAGATGCTTCCTTTTGGAGTCTGCTTGGAAATCGTCATAAGATATACTGAAAGGATGCAGGTGGAGGAAAGAGAAAAGGCCTTACTTGCTTTCTATTTTATGATGAGTCCATTAGAAAAGCCACAGTGTTTACCCCTCCTTTGTTTGAGAGCTTGACCTCTCTGCAGCAATTAGAGCATAACATGTAATTTCTGTTGCAAAGGAATTGTAAATTTGCTGTTAAAGTTGTTTGCTGAAGAGTTTCAGGAGTGACCTGTGCTATATTCACTTTTAATTCAAGTTAATGAGGGAAGATCTTAAGGCAACAGTTAGAATACAGATGTGTTGTCACTACAAACAACACAAGATGGCATTCAATAACCATTAAGAAAGAACACCAGGTTCAAATACAGTTTATCAAGCCTTATACAGCAGTGCAACACAGATTATCAATGTTTTGCCACCTGTAATGAAAATAAGAAGGTTATAATGGCAAACATAGGAAAGCATTGTTTTATTAAACAGAAGGGCCAGGATTTAGCTCAGTTGGTAGAGCGCTGCTCTGCAGTCTCTGAAGACCCGGGGTTCAATTCCCAGCACCATAAAAATGGGAGAAGGATGTGGCAGTCCACTCCCAAACAATCAGCCATTGAAAACCCTATGAGGGTCTCTATGACTCTGAGTCATAAACAAATCAATGGCATCTAACAACAACAACATTGAACTGAAAATACCTGGGTCCATCTGAAGTTCACCTACACTCTAGGTTGGGCTTGTATTATTGTCACTATTAAAGCTTCATTAAAGGTTTAAAATGAACCAGAAATTCCAAACACCATCAAATGATGTTTTAATTTAAGCATTATTCATATGACTAGTTAGCAATTTATAGATGAAATAAAATTTATTTCAAGTGTTATAAAATCATTACAAATCAATACTTTGGATATACCATCTATGGGAAAAGATTTTAACTATCCAATACTTCTTCCCCCAAATATAAGAACAATATAGTATAATACAGGCTTTAGAAATAAAAATACCACACATTTTAGGGCCTTTATATATTATTCTCCACTACCATCCTTAATACATACATAGTATTTGTAAGGTAAATTTTCATTTTTTTGTTTGGATTGCTCTTAAAACTGTTTAAAAGGGGAAAGGAAATAGTAGATTTTTACCTGTGATTTTGTGATTTTGTTTTGTTTTCATGATTTCTCTAAATACTACCTTTCTGTACCCAAACTTTAGGTACCACCAGAAAATGAGATATGGATTGAGTATATCCAGAGATAATAATTTTGAAAAGTCTGAAACTATGAAAGGTATATGTAGACATGAGACTGTTTGGTCAACAACAGAAAAGACTAAGAGATATATGAGAGCTATTTATAGAAATTAAAAACTACAGAGAAAAAAGATTAGGTTCAAGCTAGCTATTATGACAGCATACAACCAGGATAAACATGTCTAGGAACCTTGTCATTATTAAAGCTCTGGAAATGCTATGAGCTGCCTAGGTAGGTAAAGAGCCCCCTGCCACAGGAGGTATTGAAACATAAAATGGATGGAAATAATTAAAGTTACATAATCTCCAAGGAGTCATCTAACTCCAATGTCCTATGGTTCCATATGCTGAGTCTAGGATTTACGGTAAGAAATCTTCAACCAATGTAAGAAAATTTGTAAATTCTATTAAAATGATTAGGACTGGGATTTAGCTCACTTGGTAGAGCGCTGTGCTGCAGTCTCTGAGGTCCCGAGTTCGATTTCCAGCACTGCAAAAATGGAAGAAGGGCCTGGCAATCCACTCCCAAGGCAATCCCGAAACAGTCAGCCATTGAAAACCCTATGAGGGTCACTATGAGTCGGATACCGACTTGACGGCACCTAACAACGACAACAATTAAAATGATTAAAAGAAAATTAATTCCAAAAATTGTCCCATATTTTAAAGATCAAAGAGATACATCCATGTGCCACATAATGAACTTTGGGTCAGTGAAGGACAGCCAACATGAAGGTTATAAGATTATACTGCCTAGTGACATCACAGCTTACTTGACTACAAAATTATTTGACAATGTAATTCTCAATATAACTCATCGTTAAGCAATACCTGACTGTATTTCCTTTCCTTTCTTCCCCTTCCCTTGTCTCTTCTTAAAAAGGAAAAAAAAGCCCTGTCAGTTCTGTAGTAAACAAAGACCTAATCAGCATGGGGCCCAAAGGTCATTCCAGATACCTTCTCAGGCAGTTTCAAATTGGAGTTCTCTGGAAGATCCTCCCCTGCCCTCCCCCTCTTTGAGAGTGTAGACACAGCCTTTGGAGACACAGTATGTGCTAAGTATGGCATTCAACAGGAAAATGGCTGCCTTCCATGAGGTGAGCGTAATGTAAAATGTACCCGAATTTATATGATTTAAATATCAAAATATTGAAGGATTAAAACAAGCTTCTTATAAAGGGATGGCCCTCCTATATATTTTTTAAAATACACTTTAAAACAAACTTGGTTCTCCCTCTCTAGTCTCTAGGATGTGGTTGTGAAACAATCATATCATGTGGTGCAGAAATCTCCAGGGAGAATCTTGGGATAATATTGTTTTCATTTGTTTGTATGTTTCAAAGGAATTTTAAAAATAGTTAAGAGAAATGCCCCATGAAACTACTAAAAGATAGTAATACACTGCACGGGATGCACAATAAGTAAAGTTGTTTTTGTCCCCTGACTTTTAAAACATGTCCTTGAGCTCTGTAATATTGATTCTTTGAAATTCACCACCTTCCCAGATCTCCTCACAGATTTTTCATTGGGTAGAGAAGATATCAATATATGAAACAGAAAGGGTAGGGATGGTGCTTAACAAATTTAAAACCAAAGCAATCTATTATTAGTACTGCTATATTCACTATACTTATTAAAAATAATGAATTTCTTTCAAATTGCTTCAAGAAGTTCTTTTACTAGAAGATAAATAACTGTCTAGGTAGGAGTTGGTGTATTTGTTAAGCAATATTGTGATTTATTGTATTATCAGTTTAAACATGGTGTTTAATATTTTTAAATGACAATATTGTCTCAAGCATCACAATTAAAAAGCACTTCAAAACACCACAAAGAAATCATTAGTCTAGTAGAGTATATATATATATATATATATATATATATATATATATATATATATTTTGTAATTGATGGTAAGTGTGTAATGATGTAGTAAGCTGGCAATTAGGCATAATTTGCTTATGCAAGTGAGCTGAAAAAATGGGGATCAATATTCAATCTACACCTATGTGAAAAGCAATTAGTTAAATTGATGGGGGAGAAAACCCTCAACAATGGCTAATTATGGCAGAATGACCTGAAACACACATGCAAATTAGTAGAATTAATTATACATGAATGATTTGATTATATAAATCATTTTTAAAACTTTGAAGTTTTGGTAGTCATTCAGAAAATGTAGTAAAATAATGTGGTTTAATAACATAGTGAATGCAACTTAGAAAATCATCTGTTGGCACAATGCCATCTCAAAATAGACAATAATGAATATAAAAATGTGCCACAATTTCTCACTCAGGTATAATAGTTTAATAAAGAAACATTTATCTAGTAAAACACTATTTTGCATAATTATTTCTCTCTAAACTTCTACTTAGTATCTACAGAGATTCCTATGAGACTTGTAACAACTCACATTTCCATCAAAGGTTAAACTCCAATACTTTAGTGTACTTAGCTCAGGCTGAACTTTGTTTATGAAGTAGATAAAATGTATTGCTTTTACTCTACATTCTGTTCTTCAATTAACCATGCCATTCTCATCATTTCTTACATGTTAGAAGCAGAGTGTCATGACTACTTGAAAACAGTGTGTTTATCATGTACCTGAAACCACTTTTAATTCTAAATTGACTCTCATTATCAATATATCAATATATTAACTAAACACATATAGAGTCACTCCCTGACTTTATTAAACTCCAAGCAACATGGTTGAATTTAAATACATTATGCGCAATTCCACAAACCAATGCAAATGGATGTATCTGACTTTATTCTCAAATGTAAAGTTATAAAGTTGAGGTCCTGTGCATATAAGAGATTCATTTCCTCTAAAATTGTTTCTGGTACATATAGATAATATTTTTAGGAAGAAAACCACATATGCACATATGGAAGATGGATAAAGCCTAACTCCAACTATTTTGGTAAACCTTCCACTTTCTGGAATATCTTTAAAGTTGTCTAAATATATTTTCTATTGTTGTTGTTAGGTACCTTCGAGTAGGTGTCTGACTCATAGCAACTGTATGTACAACCAGCAAAACAGTATTGTCAGAGCTTCTCTGCTATTCATAGGGTTTTCAGTGGCTGATTGTTTTGGAAGTGGGTTGCCAAGTCCTTCTCCCAAGCCTACAGAATCTGGTGTTCCCAGGTGATTCCCTACCCAAGTACTAACCAGGCCCCACCCTGCTTAGTTTCCAAGATCTGACAGTATGGGACCCCACAGTGGTACAGCTACAGGCTATATTTTTCTATAGAAAGTCAATAAATACCTTTTACTTGATTAACTTTCTTATCAGCTGACTTCCACAATGCCACATGAGTTTCATTCTAGGTTACCCCTAATGTTCTTACAATTTAAAACTTGTATCAGTTACCCTATTCCAATCCACCAATGGCCTGTGTAAATATTTGTGTTTCAGCTTGCAGTTCTAGTCTTCATTTTATACTTTCTACATAGTTGCTTAGCCTGCAGCTGTAGCCCTGTGGCATCCGATCCCGTCAGATCTCGGAAGCTAAGCAGGGTCAGGCCTGGTTAGTACCTGGATGGGAGACCGCCTGGGAACACCAGAAGCTGTAGGCTTGGGAGAAGGACCAGGCAACCCCCTCCACAAACCAATCTGCCATTGAAAACCCTATGAACAGCAGAGAAGCACTGACAATAGTGTTTCCCCTGTTGTACAGAGGGTTGATATGAGTCGGATACCGACTCGATGGCACCTAACAACAACAACAACAACAACATAGTTGCTTTATCCTTACATAAATTGGCTCTGTGGTGCTACAGAGTATCACAAGAGGATGTTATTAGCATGCTATATGGACTTCACATGCATTCTCAGAAATTATAGAAAGGCAAAAGTCTGAATCTTCAGAATGCCCAAGTGCATTTTATAACAGCTCTGATAATACTCTGAGCTATATTACATTTTTGTTCTGAACAGGAACCCCTCAGAGAGGGCATAAAAAGTTATCTGCTGTCAAAAAGCCTTGATGTGTTTCCTGTCATGAAGTTTCACACTTGAAAACTGAACATGATTTTGTATGGAATATTCTGACCTTCCCCAAAGACTGAACAAGTATGAACACAAATAACAGAAAGTGTAGAGCTCCAAGCTCTGCACTGGCTCCTGATCATTGTAGGCCTTTTTATCATTGGTTATTGAACCTATAAAACTTGCAGTTAGCAATCTTGCCATTCACCAGAAACATGTGTAATCTGGGCCTTGGAGGGTGACCAGGGGTAAAAGGTCCTCACCTAAGTACTCCAAAAAGAAATTCAAATTTCTATTGCCTTTCTGAATTTTTGTTATAAGTCAGTAGATTTGGAACAAGTCATTTCATGATTTTTTCATACTAAATGTACGTCTTAACATACTTTGCTTTTCTGATATTATCTTTACACCTACATGATGTGAGCAAGGATTGTATATATGCAGTACAGGTTAAAAAAGAAAATGAAATCCAGGCTGAAAAAATGACTTTGTTATGTAACATAGAATGTCAGTCCCCAAACTAAAATTTAGTCTATGACATTTTTTCCCATGGTATAGACTTTTGTTAAAATGGATTACACATCTAAAAAAAAGTTATAAACAAATCTAGCAAACAGAGATACACAATCAATGTCCCTGGATCAATCCCAGGTCTACAATATATAGCTTACACACAACATAATAAACCCCTCCAATCTTTAGAACAATTCACTTCTAAAGTACTAGAATACAGACTTTAGAAAACAGAAGAGATTTTAGAGAATATCTAAGATCTGTGGTTTTCAAGCTTGGCTAAACAGTGGGATCCCCTGGGAAGCTGTAAATAGTGATACTTACAGATATTCTAATTTAATTGGCCTGAAGTGCATTCTGGACATTGAGCTTTTTAAATCTCTCCAGTTGATTTGTACGTACAGGCAAGGCTGGGACCACTGTTCTTGAGGCAGTAATGCTGGAGTTACAAACTTATATAAGTATAATAGCCAGAAAACTCACATAGAAGAAGAAAGCAGAAAAGCATAAGAAAAATAACATAACTATCTCTGCCTATTGTTAATTTTCCTACTTTTGATTCAGACATGGGTAAAAACAAATTCCACTATAAATACTAAAAACAATAATGCAAGCTCCATGGTGCATGGTAATTGACACTTGCACTTTGTGTTGGGAAATACTAAGGAGTATTGGGAATTTTCTTTATTTAGAGAATGTATGAGCATCTAAGGGCTGGGACTTAGCTCAGTTGGTAGAGCGCCGCTTCGCAGTCTTTGAGATCCCAGGTTCTATTCCCAGCACCGCAAACATGGTAGAAGGACATGGCAATCCACTCTCCAGGCAATCCCAAACCAGTCAGCCATTGAAAACCCTATGAGGGTCACTATGAGTCAGACACAACTCCAGGGCACCCAACAACAACAACAACAACAACATGAGCACCTAAAGAGGCAAATGCTCTAAAGCAGAGATCCCCAAGGACCAGGCTGTGGATAGTTATAATCTATATTTACATCTGCTCTCCATGGTTTACATTATCACCTGAGTTCCACCTCCTGTCAGATCAGCATGCCCTCCACCGTGGTCTGGGCAAATATTTTCTTCCAGGAATCCAGTGCCAGGTGCCAAAAAACAAGGACTAGCTAAATTTGGGCAGAGAAATGCAAAATTAACTGATTCTTCTAAAGAGATAATAAACGTTATTTTTATGTTAAAGTATTTGATGTTCTAAGTGTTGGGTCATTTTTAAAATAATGATTATTATCAGAGAGCACCTATCTTGGACTATATATGATTAATGGACTCTTTCTGACCATTGATCACAAGTCTGTGGCCTCTTGACTGCATGGTAGTTATGAGCTTAGCTCCTGACTCAGATAAATATGGGATACAATCATAACTCCACCCTTTGCCTGGGGCAATTTTTAAAACTGTCTTTTGGTTTCGGTTCTTACCTGAAAAATTGGGATAAGATGACAGAGAATATTTTAAGTGAGATAATTCATGTAAGGAGTTCAAAATAATGCTTGACACAGACCATGCAATAAATACTGCTGTCATTGTGAAGCAGACATACACTTCTGTAATATAGACAGCAAAAAACCCAAATCTGTACAAGAGTTAAGTCATCCTAAGATCATGGGGCAAAGCAGAGGCTAAGAAAGAATTAAAAATGAGGCCTCCTCATTCCCAGTTTGATATGATTCTTTATTATCAATGTCCATTCACAAATTTACTATCAATAACTTTACTGGAAATTCTCATCTATTTGCTTGTATTGATATTTAAAGACATGGGAAACTTCACATTTTATAAAGATAATAGTCAAGTCTTGAATAAGTTTCATTGTTCTTTCTATACTACATCCAAACAGTTTCTATTTTCTAAGGCATACAAAAGTCAAACCTTTCTGAAGTATTAATTGGAATTTCTTCTGCCTGGGGAATATGAACACTCTTGGAAAAATATGTTAAAACTCTAAACCTCAGTACTTTACAAATGTGACTTTACTTGGGTATAGAGTTTCTGCAGGTGAAATCTGGTTAAAATGAGATCACACTGGATTAGGATGGACCATCATCTAATAATTTATTTCCTTCTAAGTATGGGGCCTGTGGACATAAACACGCAAAGAGGAAAGAGGGACATGTGAAGACAGAGGCAGAGACTGGATTTTATGCTGCTATAAGCAAAGAGTACTAAGCAGCTACAAAAACCAAGGAAGGACGGTTCACTAGAGATGTCAGAAGGGGGAAGGTCCTGTTTACACTTTGATTTCAGACCTCTGGCTTCCATAACTATGAGAAAATAAGTTTCTGTTGCTTCAGGTCATCTTATTTCTGGCAATTCCTAGGGTAGTGTTAGCAAATTAATGCCATATTCCAGGTTTAAGACTTTCAATAAGATTATATTCATGCCCCTTCTTCCCTCTGCATCCCAGCTCACACTGTGCATTTCCTTTAACTTTATCAAAGCATTCTGCACCTTTCAGAATCCAGCTCAAATCCTACTGGCATTGTGACCTCATTTTATTCCCCTATACCACTTGAGTATAAAATTCAAAATTTACCTTTTAGTTTGTATTTCTCATGTTATCTATGGTTGGTTCTTGTATTAGTTTACCTCTGTATTAGTAAGATTTCTGTACCTATAACAAACTACCCAAGATAAGCAACTTAAAGTGAAAAATCATTTGCCTGGTGAGGTGGCGCACACCTGTAATCCCAGTGACTCAGGAGGCAGAGGCAGGAAGATTAAACGTTTGAGACCAGAGGCAGTCTGCATAATTTAATGAGACCCTGTCTCAAAAAAGCAAAAAAATGGTGTAGGGGCGCAGCTCAGTGGTATAGCACTTGCAAAGCATGCAAGCATGAGAGGCCCTGGGCTCAACCCCAGTACTGAAAAAAGAGAGAGAGAGAGGGAGAGAGAAAGAAAGAGAAAGAGAGAGAGAGAGAGATCATTTATTCTGGCTCACAGTTTTGATTGCTGTAGTCTGTGGTTGATTCGGGCCCTATGAAAAAATAGTGCATCAGGGCAGGAAGGCATTTACCTCATGGCCAGGAAGTATAAGAGGAAGAGGGGCTGAAGTACCAATATTATTTTCAAGTATACTCCCCAATGACTGGAACATCTCCCATAAGGCTCCACATCTTAAAGATTCTACCTCCTAATATCTGCTTGCATCAGGATATCACTCTTACTGACACCCACTATAGAGTGGCATGCCTTTCTGCTTTTTTTTTTCCAGTAGATCACATCAGATAGTGTTATAAGTTTTGCCTCAAAGCTCAAACATAATTTAGAAAAATCAAGGGGAAAAGGAAGTCTTCTCTCATGGTGTCCTCAGATTCTATTTATTTATTTATTTATTTTCCCCTGTACTGGGTATATGAACCCAGTGCCTCTTGCATGTTTGGCAAGTTATCTATCACTGAGGTGCATCCCTGGGCCCTTTTTTAATTTTAATTTTGAGACAAGCTCTCAATAAATTGCAGAGGCTGCCTCTGGCCTCAAACTCACAATCCTCCTGCCTGTGCCTCATAAATTGCTGAGATTACAGGCGGCACCACTGCACCCATCTTATTTCATTTGTTTGAAAAATAATCACAATTATTTATTACAGAAATTTTATGATATCTTCATCTTTGTCATCTTGGTGCCAGTGTTTTCATTCTTGGTATGACAAGTGCTTTTTCTATTAAAACTTGGATTTTTGTGCACGACATTATCAGAATCTGGATTTTATTTAAATCCTATATTATCAATTTTTATCTGCAATGGTGAAAAGTGAGCCATACTTTGCTAACATTGTGTGGCAGTGGAAGCCCACATCCCCTCTGGCCTCTTTGCACCCAGTGGGGAGGATCCTGTCATTGCTAGGCAAGGCTGGATGGGCAGTCAGGCTCCTCCTGACACCCTGTGGACAGGAGGGGTAGGAGGGTCTGGTTACAGTTCTCCAGCTGGTCTCCAGGGACTCTAGGGTAGGGGTAGGAGTACTCCCAGCTAGGGTGAAAGGCCACACTTTTCACTGAGTCTTATCTGGCACTCCCAGTGGGGAGGGGGAGGAGCACTTCATTGCCCAATGCAGGATGGAGGACTACATCCCACATGCTCTCCACTGACAGGCAGTGGGAGGGAGGAGACTGGTGCTTGCTCTGGTTTGAATATGAAATGACCTCCACAGGCTGTGTGTTCAACCCTGGGGCCCCAACTAGTGGTACTATTTTGAGAGATTTGGGAAACTTTAGAAGGTGGTACTTAGCTGGAAGAAGAAGGTCACTACAGTTGTGTCCATGGGGGTATCTCGTCCCAGGCCTCCTTTCTGTCTGTCTGTCTGTCTGTCTGTCTGTCTGTCTGTCTCTCTCTCTCTGTATGTGTCTCTCTCGTGCTCTGGCGTGTTTCCTGCCTGCTGTGAGGTGAATAGCCTCTGACACACGCTTCTTCCACTAAGATGCCGATGCTCTGCCTTACCACAGGTCCAGAATTAACAGAGCCAAGGATTATGTAGTGAAATCTCTGAAAATGTGAACCAAATAAATAATTCTTTCCTTACTGTATTGTTGAGTATTTTACTGTATTGTCACAGGGATTCTGGTGTGGGTGGGACTACAGTCTTTTCAAGGGGCTTGGCTGAATAAAGCACTAATTACCTGAAAAATTTCAGTTTTGCTATGCTGCTTCTTTCCTCGTTGGTTGGCTAGAGCCAGCAGGGTTTCCATGAAACCCTCTGGACTCCTGTTAACATTACTAGGTTTCTGGCTTTTTAAGTTTGTGGTAACAAGATTCCAAAAGAAAACCCAGGAAATTTACTACTGGGTTATTTCTTGGGTCTCAAGATCTTTAGTCATGGTGTCTTCTCTCTGTATTTCAGCCTTACTATGGTTTTTACCAGTGATTATCAGTATGTCTTGATTGCATGTTTGATCTATTTCAGATTGCAGAAGCTGATAGAAGTATTCCCTTTCTTCATTTGTGGCCTTGGTGGTGGGTGCATAAATTTGAATAATAGTCATATTAACTGGCCTTCCTTGTAGGCGTATGGACATTATTCTATCACTGACAACATTGTATTTCATGACAGATCTTGAAATGTCTTTTTTGATGATGAATGCGACCCCATTTCTCTTTAGTTTATCATTCCCAGCATAGTAGACCATATGACTGTCTGACTCAAAATGGCCTATGCCAGTCCATTTTAGCTCACTGATGCCCAGAATGTCAATGTTTATGCGATCCATTTCTCTTTTAACAATTTCTAACTTGCCTAGATTCATACTATGTACATTCCATGCTCCAATTATTAATGGATGTTTACAGTTGTTTCTCCTCATTTTGAGTCATGTCACATCATCACGTTGAGCACCCTGGGGTTTTACTCCATTTCCCTCATCACGGTATACTCTACTTGGAGGAGGCAACTCTTCCCCAGTAGTCTTTTGAGTGCCTTCCAACCTGGGGGCCTCATTTTCAGGCACTATATCTGACAGTGTT
>VMDO01023543.1:0-31433 GCA_007922755.1 Pedetes capensis
AAGGCAAATATAGCTATAATAACATCAGATAAGTAGACTTTGACAAAAAAGTTTTACTAGACAGAATAGGGACCACTTTGAAATGAATTTAGTTAATTTTATGATACATCTGTTCTAAATTCTAATTCTTCAGTGTATCTTCAGCATCATTTCAACATTTCATCTTTAGATGTGATGTTTTATACAAATATTTTATAAGACAAGCCTTTACTTCACTTACTTTACCAAATGTTTAATAATTTTTGAGTAGATATTGAGATATTAAGCTTTATTGTTAAGCCCTAGCAAATTTCAAATGATAGATATTTTATCATTCCCTGATCATAAATAAAATGGAAGTTAATAACCTAAGGAGAAATTAAATAGCTATGCAGAGTGCTGCATGCCTGTAATCCCAGTTACTCAGGAGGTGGAAGCTGGAGGATGGAAAGTTAGAGGCCAGAAGTAGGCTGTGTAATTTACCAAGCGCTTGTCTCAAGATAAAAATAGAAAAGGGGCTGAAGGTGCAGCTCAATAGTAGAGCTCTTGCAAAGTATGTACGAGGACCTTGGTTCAGCTCCCCAGTAACACAAAATACAAAAACAAAACAACAACAAAAAAACATATGTAGCTATTAGTAACGTAAGTCACATGTATGTCTTTTAAACAGAACAATCAACACATGACTCAATAAAAATGATAATATACATTTAAAATGTTGAGCTACATGATCATGAGAATTTAATATGCCAAAACTTATGGGAAAAAGTTAAAGCCATGCTTTGAATTTCTTAACTTGCATTGCATAATTATAAAACAATAAAAGGGAAAAATAAATAAGCTAGGTATCTAGCTAATAATAAAAAACAAAGGCAAATTAAGCAAAGAAATTAGGAGAAAAGCCATAGTGAACACATGAATAAAATTTAAAAAAATTAATAAATATTGAGAGCCAAAATTTGTTTTGATAATATATAGAAAATCTATACACATCTGACAGGATTGATAAAATAAAAAGTTATAGAACAAATAATATCATAACTCCAAAGGAGGCATCATTGCACATCATAGATATAGAAAGGTAACAAGAGAATATTATGAACTACTTTATTCTAGTAAATAAGAAAGTTTGAAAATATGAAATGGGCAAAATTGCTTAAAATCCAAAGAATAGATAATCCAGAAGTTGTACATTTGCTAAACTAATTGAAATTTAATTCATTTTAATTAAAAAGCATCCCATAACATAACCTTTATATCCATTTTGTTGTTGTTGTTAGGTGCTCTCAAGTTGTCACTGAATCATAGTGACCCAACAGGGTTTTCAGTGGCTGATTATTTCAGGATTGCTTTGAGAGTGGACTGTGAAGTACTTCTTCCATTTTTGCAATGCTAGGGATTGAAACTGAGTCCTCAGAGAGTTCAGAGCAGCACTCTATCAACTGAACTAAGCCCCAGCTATTAAATCCAATTAGTGTCATCAATAATTAGCACCAAGTAGTAGGAAGAAACTTTTTCTAACTTACACAAATCCTTACTGACACTAAATGGAATAAGATAACACATTTCTCAAAATGTTTATGGGATTAGCATAAATGTGATATCAAAATATGCCAGGACTACTAATGAAAGATTAGAAGGTAACATTACCGATGAACATATGTATGTTTGCTAATTTCACATAACCTATAAGAATTAAAAAGTGTATCTCAACCAACCTGAATTTATTTCCCTAAATGTAAGCATAGATTCACCTGCAGCTGTAGCCTTGTGGCATCCGGTCCCTTCAGACTGGAAACTAAGCATGGTTGAGCCTGGTTAGTACTTGGATGGGAGACCGCCTGGGAAGGCCAGGCAGGTGCTGTAGGCTTGGGAGAAGGACCTGGCAACTCACTCCCAAAAAACAATTAGCCATTAAAAACCCTATGAATAGCGGAGAAGCAGTAATAATACTGTTTCACCTGTTGTACATAGGGTCACTATGAATTGGACATTGACTTGACGGGCACCTAACAGCAACAACAAGAAGCATAGATTCATAAAAGGAAATCCATTAATGTGACTACACCATATTAACAAAGTGAATGATTTAAATATGTGATCGTTTGAATAAGTCTCATCATCTGAGTATCCATTCATAATAACAATAAAAATAATCATAGTGAAGTAAGAATATAAGTTTATCTAATAATATATATATATATATATATATATATATATATATAATATATATATATATAGCAGACATCACAGAATGGTAGCAATGAAGGCAGCTAGATATGGTAAAATTAGAGATCTCTTTGCTGTTGCATTTATTAGCTGTGATTTTAAAGTTAAATGTAACATAAATATAGAAAATTATAAAAGTCATAAAAATGCCTGTCATTTAGTGATTTTTGAATTTTTTTAGCAAAGTGTATGTATCAAAGGGGTGGGGTTTAGCTCACCAAAGCTAAAGTGCTGCTAGTAGAGTGCTGCTCTGCACACTCTGAGGCCCTGGGTTTGATCCCCATCACTGAAAATAGGGTAGAAGGACTTGGCGACCCACTCCCAAAACAATCTCCAAACAATCTGCCATTGAAAATCCTAGGAATAGCAGAGAAAGATTAGCATAGTGCTGGGCCGGGCACAGTGTGAGAGAGTGTTTCCTTCTGTTGTACACAGTTGTTATGCATCAGACCTAACTCGATGGCACCTAACAATAACAACAATATGTATCAAAAGAACTAGCATCCTTATCAAGAACTAGTACATAGCCAGTATCCCAGAGATGCCCAACCGACTATTCACAGGCCAGGACAGGTAGTAATGCAGCCTCACAAAACCATTTAACATCATGTGTTTTTTAGCATTTTTTTCATGACCCCCTTTATTATATACATGCACTAAATATATAATTTATGTGCAGTTCAAGAGAATTCTTTTTTATTCACTGTGGCGAAATGGATGGACACCCCAGCATGCCTTTTCTTCTCCCTTCCAGTCACTATTCCTCAGAAGGTGAATTAATTGGCGATTCTCTCTCTCTTAGGATGGTCGCATTCATGTCTTAGATGTGTACTATGATTGCTTGTCCTAAGTGATTCTCTTTGAGAAGCCATCACTCATGTCTTGGACGTGTACTATTATTTTTCTCTTAAGCGTTTCATTGTTCCTCTCTGAATGTCCATGCTTAAATATAAAGCATGTACTAACTCTTATCCCTAACTAATAAACTAAATTTGTTTCAACCAAACCAGAAAAAATAAATGATTCAATTAATAATATAAAACATATTTCTCTGTCTTTATATTTTATGTATATGGGATTATACATTGAAGAAGTAACTTATTTTATTCAATATTAGGTTTGTAATATTCATGTATTCTATTTCCTGAAGTCAAAGTTTGTTAATTTTCTTTCATTGGCTTTGTATTATCTTTTTGTGTGAATATAGTAGTACTTTTAAGAGTTCTACTGCTGGTAGGCATAATGGTTGCTTCCTATTTTGGGTTATTATAAATAATTCTGCCATTTCATTTTTATTGTAAATGCATTGAGCTGGATTCATGTACACATGTCTGTTGTTTATACCCTGTTAGTAAATTTCTGCATCATAGGTATGCATATTTCAACTTTAGCAAATATTGTTATCAAAACTATTTAAAGATACTAAAAAAATATTACAGCAGAAGACACATTGCCATTAACCTCCCTCAATATATTCCCCCCAGCCATGAACACACTTACCCCATCCATTCTTGCCATTTTTTGAAGCAGTTTGGGAAATCTTCATTCATGTATTAAGTTTCATGTTGCATCATAACAATGTCCCAATTCACACATCACTTTGGGTATGGCATTTTCTGTGAAATAAAAATATTATAGTATTTTCTCATCCACATTATTCACTGGATCGGGCACCATGCGACTTCTGGTTCTTCACCAGTGTCAAAATGGTCATTATAAATACACCTTTGAATTGGTTCAGGACATTAATGGAACCATTATAGTGCAACTAATGACAGGAAAGAGGACTTCCAGAACTGTTTCAGAAATTGGAAAAAACTATCAGATAAGTGAGTTCAAAGCCAGGGGAGGATTTTGAGGGGGGGGGTGTTAATGGCAATATGTGTTTTATTGTAATAATATTTTAAAATTTCATCACTCATTATATTTTTTGATATTTCATTGCTATACAAATTCATTCCAATAGCAGTATGGGGACATTCTAATTTCTCCATATCCTTACTTAAATTTATTATCTTAATCATTCATCTAGGATGGTGGTGGTGACATATTGCATTTTTTATATGTCCATAATGACTAATAAACTTCTGCATTATTTTTCAATTTTATAGGTCACTCATATGTCATTGTCAGTTAATTGATAGTTTTAGTCTTTTGCAGATTTTTCTTTTTTATCTCCTTTTATTAGTAAATGATGATGGCTTACAGAGTAATACAGCAATGACTTATTTCATTATGTATCTATTACATCAGTTCTGGCAACATTCTATCCCTCTGCATTGAGTCTCTCCCTATCCCTCCCTCCTCAATCTTTGCTTCCCTCTTCTAATTTCCTCCCTCCTTTTATTTATTCTTTATATCATCCTTTCATCTCTAAGTTTAATTGTGCATTTTTTGTATATCAACTTATTTATAGGACTTTTTCTTTAAGTAAGATTCAGCTCCCACATATGAGTGAGAACATATGGTTTTTCCCTTTTTGAGCTAGTGGTCATTTGCTTATGATGATGATCTCTGATTCTATCCATTTTGCTGTAAATGACATTATTTCATTTTTTATTGCTTAGTAGTGTTCCATTGTATATATGTACCATAATTTTTTTTATCCATTCTTCTGTTGATGGGCACCTTGGTTGGGTTCCATATCCTTGCTATTGTGAAAAGTGCTACATTAAATATGGAGATGCAAGTGTCTCTGTAGTATGATAGCTTGCCTCCCTTTGGGTATATTCCCAGTAGTAGTATAGCCAGGTCCTATGGCAGTTCTACTTTTAGTTTTCTGAGGTATCTCCATATTGATTTCCAAAGTAGTTGAACCAATTTACAGTCCTACCAATAGTGTAAAAGGGATATGTTTTCTCTACAACCTCACCAGGATTTGTTATTTCTTGTTTTGTTGACTTTGACCATTCTTACTGGATTTAGATAGAATCTCAGAGTTGTTTTGATTTGCATTTCCCACCTGGCTAGAAATATTGAGCATTTTTTCATGTGCTTCATAGTCTTATGAGCTTCATTGGAAAGCTGTTCAGTTCCTTTGCCCATTTGTGTTTTGGATTATTTGTTGTCTTGGGATTTTTCTGTTGAGTTTGCTGAATTGTTTATAATAAGTTGTAGACATTCTTTATATATTTGAATTTCAGACTTTGTACCTTATATGTATAGAAAATATCTTCTCTCATTCTAGCTTGCCATTTCACAAGAGTGAAAAAATTAAGAGTTAAAAGATTAAGGCTGTATTCTCATGAGCATTAGTTCTTGATCTCAGTTGTTTTTATTTTGTTTTGTTTCCTTTTTTCATGGTGCTGAGAATCAAACCCAGTCAGGGCTTTATGCATGCTACCCAAGCACTCTATAGCTATAGCACTGGTTCCAATCGGTTGTTGTTGCTATTTAATCTGCCTTTGTCACTCCAAGGTTATGAATAAGTACCGGATAATTTCTCCTAAAAGCATCATTGTTTTGCTTTTTACATTTCGATATACAATGTATATGAAACTATTATATATGGTGTGAGATATGGATCTTTTTTCATATAAAGTTATCCAATTGGCATAGACTACATTGTCACTTGTAAATCATATGTCGAAGTATATGTAGGTGAAGTTTTGGTCTTTGTATTGTGTTCCACATTCCTGTCTATACTTCCTAAAAATACCATATCATCTTGATTTGTGTAGCTTCAAAATAAATATACATATCAGTTTGTGTAAGTTCTACATAATATTTTTTTCCAAGAGTGCCTGGGGTATTTTTGGCATTTTTCATGGCTAAATACCTTTAATAACAAGCAATTAGATTTAAATTCACATACATATATAATTATACTGGGTTTTGGATTAATATTTTACCCAGTGTACAGATCAATTTGGGCACATAATATTGAGTCTTCCCATGCAAAAACAAGATATATATATATATATATATATATATATATATATATATATATATACACATACATATATATATATATATGTTTATCTCAATGAAAGCTAATAATTTTAAGTGTGGAAGTCTTGGACATTCTTATTAGATTTATCCGTAAGTAGTTGACATTGCTTTTGTCCCATTCTATTGACTGTAACTTCTAGTACGATAATAAAAGTATCCATTGTCATTTTACCATGAAGTATGTTAGTTGTAATTTGCTTTAATACTGTAGAAAAATGTAAAATCTTAATTTTCTCCTGAAATTTGTTTTAACACATTTTTTTCTTTTAGATTTGAAGCTCTATTTTTACTTGATAAGATGATTTTATAAATTATGAATAGTTATTCTTCCAAGTATTTTCCTGTGTTTTCCAACTTTATTTCCTCTTTTGTTCAGTTAAATTGAAAGATTATATCAGTCAATTTTCCAATGTCAAACTATCCTTGAATTCCTCAAACTTACCAGTTACGTGTTATTCTTTTGTTGTATAACTACATTTTATTTGCTTAAATTTTATGCTATTTATATCTGTATTATGATTTAAATATGAAGCAGTTTATGTGTTGAATGATTACTTACCAGTTGGTGCTGCTCTTTTGGAAAGTTCTGGAAACTATAGGAGGCGGGGCCTAGTTGGATGAAGTAGATCACTTGGAGTGTGTCTTTTAAAATCCTTAATCCTTTGTCCCCAATTCATTCTTCCCTCTCTGATTCTTGTCCATAGTGAGGTAAACAGCCTGTTCCTCCATATGGTGCCATGATGCCTGACCGTGGACACAGAATCAACAGAACCTAGCATTATGAACTGAAATCTCTAAAATTGTGAGCCAAAATAAATCTTCTCCCTTTAAGTGATTTATGTCAGGTATTTTGTCACAGTGGTGAAAAAAGTAATGAATACAGTATTTATGAGAAAAATAATTTTTCAGTGCATATTTCACATATTTCCCTTATCAGTTTGTTGTATCATAGTTATACTGTCCTTATAAAATGTTTAAAGTTGGAATCTCTTTTTTTAGGTGCATATGACAATTGAAGATTGGATCTAAGTTATAAGAACTAAGAATCAAAAATGAACCAAAGTCTTTTTATTGTTTTCCAATGATTCAAGTAAATTGATGTATGTTTTATGAAATTCTCTTTTATGTTTTGCTCTTTTTAGAGTGAAATAAGAAGCCAGGTTAAGAGTGACAGTGATGGTATTATAGATGAAGGTGAAGAAGTATATACTGTAGTAATTATCTTGGAGACTGATGAATTCATTGAGTATATAATCATAAGGGATGATTATAGTGATGAACCATGAAATCTAAAATGCATGGAGAGAAAAATTTCAATGTGAATGATTCCAAAGGATAGCTAACTTTTATTTAGAACAAAGAAGTGGACTATACACTGAAAGGGCTGGGATTTAGCTCAGTGGGTAGAGCGCTGCACTGCAGTCTCTGAGGTCCCAAGTTTGATTCCCAGCACCGCAAAAATGGGAGAAGGGCCTGGCAATCCACTCCCAAGGCAATCCCGAAACAGTCAGCCATTGAAAACCTGTGAGGGTCGCTATAAGTCGGATACCGACTCGACAGCACCTAACAACAACAACAACAATACACTGAAAATCATTTTGAAATATAAGGGAATTTGCTTATGATGGAACATAAGTGAAATAAAAATGTTTCAGAAATTATATCTTATAATATTTTTAACTTAAAGCCTGGTTTTTGTTTTGTACTTTATTTTATTTTAATTTATTTTCAATATAAGTACAGCCACACATGCCCTCTTTTGGCTAGTACTTGCGTGTAAATGTCCTTGTTTATTAACTTTTGTTTATTCTTAAAGTTAAATTGAGTTTCTCATAGGCAATATAAATCATGGGATTTAAAAAAATACATTCGACAGCTCAATGTCTTTTGCTTGTAGGAAATAGTGTATTTCTTACCAGGAGTAGTATGCAGGCCTCTTATCCTAGTGACTTGGGAAGTGGAGGTTGGAGAATTGCCAGTTGCAGGCCAGAGGCAGTCTGTGTAATGTAGTGAGACTTTGTCTCAAGATAATAATAATGGGGCTGAAAGTGCAGCTCAGTGGTAGAATGTTGGCAAAGTATGCATGAGGCTCTGGGTTCAGCCTGCCAGTACATAAAGAAAAGAATAGAAGGGAAGGGAAAAGAAAAGAAAAACAAGTGTATTTATATTTAAAGTAGTGTTTGAGGTTGAGGACCTACTATTGCCATTTTGTGCATTGCTTTCTGACTGTTCTGTACTTTCTTTGTTCCTTTTTTCTTTTGTTTTGTCCTTCTTTGTGATTAGATGAATATTTGTGGTATCCCTTGATTCCTTTCTCTCTTTTGTGCATCAACCACAGGTGATTTTATGGTTGTCACGAGGCTTGTATGAAATATTTTATTATTGTAACCTCTTATGCTAAACTGATAAAAACTTAACCTAGGTACACACAAAACGTCTGTACTTCTCCTCCTCTCATATTTTAGGTTAATAATGTTACAATAGGATTTGGGTTTAGCTCAGTTGGTAGAGTGCCTGCTCTGCATTCTCCAAGGACCCTGTTCAATTCCCAACACCACAAGAATGGGAGAAGGATGTGGCAATCCACTCCCAAGGCAATCCCAAAACAGTCAGCCATTGCAAACCCTATGATGGTCACTATGAGTCAAACCCAACTCTATGGAACATAACAACAACAGCAATGTTTTGCTTGTTTTTAAAAAACATGTATTCAGCAAAATTATAATTACAGCTATTTGTAGTACATTTAATACATTAATTTATTTTTTACCTTTATACCAGAGTCAAAACTGATGTTTTTGTACCATAATTACAGTATTAGATAATTCTACCTAGGTTATATACTCAACTTCACCAATAAGTTTTATAAATTCTGTGCTTTCATTGTTAATTAGAACCCTTTCATTTCTTCTGGAAAAAATTTCTGTAGCATTTCTTTTGAGACAGGTATGGTGGGGATGAACACCCTTAGTTTTTGTTTGTTTGGAAAATTCTCTCTCCTTCATTTCTGAAGGATGCTTTTGCAAGGTATATAATAATCTTGGTTGGCTGGTTTTACCTTTTGATATTTTGAATGCATCAGACCCCTCTCTTCTGGACTGATAGGTTTCTTCTGAGAAATCTTCTGAATCTTATGGGGGCTCCCTTCTCTGTGATGAGTCAGTTTTATCTGGCCCTTTCCTATCTCGCCTTGCATGTGGGCTGTCATGAGGTGAACAGACCTCTTCCATCATGCACTCTTACCGTGATTTTCTGTCCTCCCATAAACACAAAACACCAAAGCTAAATGACTGTAAAAACCTATGAGATCATGAATCAAAATTAACTTTTATTCCTTTAAAAGTATTTCTCACAGTGATGGATAGCTGACTAAAACACAGGTTTTCTTTTCTATGCATAATTGCTAGTTGGTCTTTCTATAAGGAAGACTAAAACTAAGGACTTCCTATTCTTCCACCTTGTGGATGTCACTCTTGAGTTGGTTGTGTTTATTAAAAATGTCAGGGTTATGACTCACAATAACATTGATCCTTTTAGTCTCTTAGAATTCAGATTAAATCATAGCCTCTTTTTAGGGCTGAACTTTTCTATTTACAAACAAGCAGATGTTGGAGCAATTAGTTTTATTGAAAACCTAGAAAATCTATTAGCCCCTTCATCAATTTTGAGATGAGAATATTGAAGAAACAGGGAGACATATACTAGCAAGGATTTAGAATTACTTCTCTGAAGTTTCTACTTAATATTGGTATAATCAATGTTATAAAGGCCAGGAGTAAGTAACCTAATGAAGACCTCCCAGAACAGTTAGTTACAGCGTTATTTTTATTTCTTCCATCTACTTAATTTAACTTTAGGTGATGCATTTAAGTCTCTTTTTCTTTCTTTTGCTATTTTTTTCAGTACTAGGGGTTGACCTATGGGAGAATGACATGGCAATCCACTCAAGAGGCAATCCCGAAACAATCAGCCATTGAAAACCCTATGAGGGTCACTATGAGTTGGATATGACTCGAGGGCACCTAACAACAACAACAAGAAGGTTGACCTCAGGGCCCTGCTCATGCTGTCAAGTGCTGTTCCTTGCAGCTGTGCCATCAACTCCTCTTTCATTTTTGATTTTCAGATGGGTCTCACTAGGTTATATGAGCTGTGTTTGGCCTTGAACTCATGATCCTCTTGCCTCAGCCTTCCAAGTCACCAATAGTACAAGTGTGTACCACGATACCAAGTTAGATCTTTCATTTTCAATCGATTAACTATCATACTCATTGATGTCTGTCAGTTGTACTATTATTTTTATTTTACCAAGTTTTATTTCAGTTTCTCTATGACACATTTTTTCAATGTTTTGCTAATATTGATCATTCTAAGTGTTGAAAATTTATAAATAGTATTTAAGTCATCACTATGTCAACACTTCTATGATTAAACTCTTAGCGAAAGAAACCTAATTATATAAGACGTATTCCAAAAATATGGTAAACATTTAAATTTCAAATAAAAGTATTACGGAAAAGGCACATTGCCAATAATCTCCTGCAAAATACTCTCTCAGCTTTGAACACACTGATTCCATCATTCAGGCTGGGGTTTAGCTCAGTTGGTAGAGTGCCACTTTGTGCTCTCTGAGGCCCTGGGTTTAAGCCCCAGCACTGCAAAAATGGGAGAAGGACGCGGCAATCCACTCCTGAAGCAATCCCAAAACGATCAGCTATTGAAACCCCTACTCAATGGCACCTAACAACAACAACATCCCATCACTCATTCTTACCACTTTCTGAAGCTGTTGTGGAAGTGCTCTTTCATGAATGTCTTCAGTTGCACTCCTGTGTCTGCCTCCATGTCATGAATAGATCCAAAACATTTACCTTTCATGGTCATTTTGACTTTTGAGAGGAGCCAGAAGTCTTATGGTGCCAGATCTGTTGTAAAGGTGGATGAGGACACAACATAACCATAATTTGACAGACATTGCCTTACCAGAAACATAGTTTGTGATCCAGGATTTAGGGTCACTTTAAAATATACCATCTCTCAACTTTTGCTCATTCTTGACTGACAGCATGAGAGAAGTTGAAACTGTTTAGTCCTTCATTGCAGCTTCCCATATTCAAGATCACTGCCTTTCTGCTGGATGGCAGGCAGCAGCACCATTCACCATATTTTTTGATCATAACTTATATGTCACCAAATCTGTGGTACTTGAAAGTATGTTTCAGGTATTAGAGGTAAATGAAATTTCTTTATTTATATGTTATGAATTGTTTAGGGAGAAGCCACATGATATTATTTCATAAATATGCAATAGCTCCACTGAAAAAGCCTGCAGCCTTACCACCCTACTATCTGACCCGCTCAGATTTCAGAAGCGAAGCAGAGTTGGGCCTGGTTAGTACTTGCATAGGAGACCACCTGAGAACGCCAGGTGCTCTAGGTTTAGGAGAAGGACCCAGCAATCCACTACCAAAAACAATCAGCCATCAGAAACCCTATGAATAGCAGACAAAGGTTGACATAGTGTCGGGCTTGGCATAGTGTCGGGAAGTGTTTCATTTGATGTACATAGGGTCACTATGAGCTGGACACAACTCAAGGGCATCTAAGAACAACAAACATTGAAAAAAGTCTCTTTCTTTGTAATGTATAATAATATTTCTCTAATTGACAACATAATGTAGAACCTTACCTTATTAATATTACTTAATTTTCTAAGTTTTATACTGGCAAAATGAATTGTAATTTACTTTGATACTTTTCATACTGACTGTTCTAATTGTATGTGGGGGCATGTATGCATATATGTGTTTAAATTTGAAGAATATATAAATTGAGATTACATTATTTGTATTTGGGGTATTTCAAAGGAAGAATCTCCTACCTTTGCTTTATTCTGCTCTATTTTCATTTTACTCAGAACCTTCTGAGGAAATCAGTGTCTTAATTTATTTATTCTCTTTTCAAGGGTACAAGAAAATATTTTAAAGCTAGTATCTCTATCTCCTTTATTAATTTGATTTGACTACTTTAGATGAATATATAATTCTTAATTCAAAATCATTTTTCCTCTGATCCTTAAAGACATCGTTTTATTGCCTTTTTGAATCATGTTCATCTAAAGTGATACCAGTCTTATTTTGTGTCCTATTGGATAACTTGTTCTTCTTATAGTTTGTCATCTTTTTAATGCACTAACTTCTAAACCTTCCCCAGTGTCTATCGAGGTGCTGAGTGTTCAGCAGGTATTTCAGGACCTACTCTGTAGAGAGCCTTGAAAATTGAAAATTTCAATGTTCATTTGGCTTAGAAAAATGTTTTCTTCGCTTTCTTCCTCTTTTATTTTCCCCCTCCTGTTTGCCTCATCTCATATTGAAATATATTTTAGGCACAATTGCCATGCTGTTTTTATTTTCCTGTTGTGATCTTCATGCTCTCATATATTGATTGCATTGTCATGGGATATTTCTATTCTCTTTGTCATATTCCAGCTTGTGTCTTCTTGGAACTCCATTTAGAAAACTAGCTTGGTTCTTGGTAGTTTTTTTTCACAGATGTGTCAATATTTCTGTATTTTATCTATTAATCCTGTTTAATATCATATTTACAGAAGCCCAGTAATGTTCACAGTCTGTTAATGAACAACTATTTTGTTATTAGTGTGTGGTTAAGATTTTTCTTTAGTATCAGAGGGTTGAACCTGGGGGCTCAGGATGCTAGGCAAGCACTCAACCACTAGGCCTCACTCTCAGCATCCCCACTTTTTATTAATTTATTTGTTTACTCTTTATTTTCAGTATTTGGGGCTGAACCCCAGGCCATATGCATATTTTGTAAGAGCTCCACCAATGAGAGGCACCCCAGCCTCTTTTTTACTTTTTATCTTGCTACAAGGTCTCACTAAGTAACACAGAAAACCTCTGACCTGGAAACTGTGATCCTCCTGTCTCTGCCTCTACAATTGTTGGCATTACACGCATGTGACACTGCACCCAAATTATTTTTTATTTTGAGACTGTAGCCCACCAAGTTGCACAGAACACTCTGGCCCTGAAGTTATGATCCTCCTGTCTCAGTCTCCTGAGCCTTTGGAATTAGAGGCATAGACCGCAAAACCTAGCAGAATTTTTTATTCAAAGCAATATGGGGAGATTGAGCCTTAATTTATATATTGTATTTTACTTGCATATCTGTCCCCGTGTAAGCATAATCTGTACCACAAAGAATAAAAGTAGAGTAAAATTTTAGCCATAGAACATAGAACCAAATTGGTAATTAAATGACTAAAAACTGGTTTTATAAAAGTGTCAGGTACTATCTGGCTCATTTTACTAATTACCATAAAGAGTAAATTAAAAGTGGAGTAAAATTATAGCCATAGAACATAGAACCAAATTGATAATTAAATGACTGAAAACTGGTTTTATAAAAGTATCAGGTACTATTTGGCTCATTTTACTAATTATATAGTATAATTAGGGTGCTAATTTAGCAGTAATACAAAAATAGTGATAACTTGGGATCAATGTAGGATGTTATTTATTGTTGAATTTTGTTTATTGTCTGTGTCTTTTGTGAATGAGCTAGGGACCACATGTAATCTCAGCATCTTGAGAGGCTGAGGCAGGAAGACTGAGAGCTTGAGGCCAGAGGCAGACTGAGCAACTTGGTAAGACCCTGTCTCAAAGTAAAAAAAAAAAAAAAAAAAGTGGAGGGACTAAGGTTGCAGTTCAGTGGTAGAGCACTTACCTATCATGCATGAGCCCCTGGGTTCAATATTTTAGTATGACAAGAAAACAAAAAAGGCAAAAAAGATAAAGAAAAATAAATCTACATGGTGATTGTATTTTGGTGGTTAGATGTCCTCAAAGGGAGATTGGTAAAGGAGGTTGCTGTTCCTATTAAACTTCAGTGATATTGTTTAGAGGAAGTATTTTTGGTTTTTGAAGGTCCAGTGGGGTGAGTAAAGTTACTCAATATACATGATACCCAAGAGACATAATTGATGGGTTTGTGTGTATGAGAGTTTGTGTGTGTGTATGTGTGTGTGTGTGTGTGTGTGTGTGTATGCATTTGTATAAGTGTAAGTGTTTGAGGTTGAATATTTAGAATTCTTAAGATTTAAGGGAAGAAATCGCCATAATTAAGTAGTAAATTGATCTCTCTAAATGCAAAATACCAGGCTCCAGGAATTGATGGAATACTAACTGAGATGTTTCAACAAACAGATGCAGCACTGGAGATGCCCACTTATTTATGCCAAGAGATTTGGAAAATAGTTATCTGGCCAGCAGGTTGGAAGAGATCTGTATTCATGCCTATTCCCAAGAAAGGGGATCTAATCAAATGTGGAAATTATTGAATAATATCAGTAATATAACACACAAGTAAATTTTTTCTAAAGATCATTCAAAAGCAACTGCAGCAATATATTGATACAGAATGGCCAGAAAATCAAGGCAGATTCAGAAGAGTGTTTGGAAGCAGGGACATCATTGTTGATGTCAGATGGTTATTGGCTGAAAGCAGAGAATATCAGAAAGATGTCCATGTAAGCTTTATTGACAATACAAAGATTTATGACTGTGTGGATCACAACAAATTATGGATAACATTGTGAAGAAGGAATACCAGCACAATTAATATACTCATAAGTAACCTGTACATAGACCAGGAGGTGGTTGTTTGACTAGAACAAGGAGCACTTGGAGTCAGTGTCTTCACTGGGAAGAAAGAAGCAAAGAGACACCGTGGGCATAAACCTCTGATCCTGCCTTTCTCAAGCCTTCTCAGAGTAGCCATGGGCATAAGCCTCCTTTCCAGGCAGTGTGGTTTGCCTGTGCTCTGCTCCAACAGTTCTTTATTGCTTTGTCTGTCCTGGTCGATGGAATGGACCCGCATTCCATCTTTGGTACTACTTCTTTGGTATTGTTGGTATTATTATAATTATTTCCCGAACTGTTAAAGTTGGGCTGTTTACTTTGAGGTCACCCTCTCTCTCATTCCTTGCTCATTTTTTGAAACAATACTTTTTATAAGTTCTTGCCCTTTAAAAAAAAATCTACTCTTCTCTCTACCTTTGCGTGTCTAGTAATTTTCCACTTTTCCAGATTACTAAATTCTACCAAAAATAAAACAGGCAAAACCTGACCTAAAAAAAAAACCTGGCGGCTTGAAAGGCCAAAGCTTTGCACAATTACAACTAGGGGACTCAAAATTATATATAGGGAAGACCAATTTTCATTTAAGTAAATTATACATATGTTAAAAGTATTGTATATCTCTGAGAATTACATCAGTTTGAAGGACAGTCTTTTTCCCCAATCACTTTGCTATACCATAAGTTTTTCCAAATGTCACAAAGTAGTTAGATACACATTTAATTAAATATAATGTTCTTAGAATGTAAATAAATTCAGATATTTTCCATTCTCTTAATTACTTTTTCAAGGTGTTCTAATGTTAGAAACTTAAAAGGAGTTATGAAAGAAGTGCCTTTGAAATATGATGAAATTCAATCATAGACCATATAAATTTATAAGCAATTAAAATAGTTTATTACTAACACATCCTCGATGTCGGTTCTTCAAGGATTATGAACGATTTAAAGATAAATTTATTGAGTTAAAACATTACATTGAAAGCATGAAATGCATTCCTATTTGAAGTACACTTATCTTTTCTCCAAATTCTTGCACTGTAATAATCAGAAGGCCTTAAAAATACATAACACTCAAAAACACATTTATAATTTAAATTAACATACTCATAACTTGAATTGGCAAACATTCAATTTTGCTTTTAAGAAATTTTAATTATTAACTTTATCAGAGTAATAAAACTGTGGAACATTTTTATATTTTGGGGGAAAAAACATGTAACCAGTGCCCCATTATCTGAATAATAAATTAAGTTACAATGTCTCTTGTTATCTCAGTGAGATAATTCATGTTGCAGGAGGGTTATAATATAGAAGAAAGAATGAAGACGTGTAAGAAAGAAAAATGGTCTCTCATCTTGACTTTGTCATAACTGAAAGTATAACCTGAGATAGTTTCTGAGTTTCAATTTTCTTGTTTGGAAAATGAAGGATTTGGTCTAGTGATTCTGAAACTTTCCATTCTCTTAGAAGTAAGTAAATTCTATTACAAGCTCTATTACCTCATCATCTTTGATGGTCCAAAGAAAGTGTGATTAGCAAATGTATTAAAGATTCTGAGCTGATTTTAGATTGGGTCTTTGATTCATTGCTTAACTTGACACAGTATCTAGAACAAAGTAGAATATAGAAATGCTTATGAAGTAAGCATGAGAAGTGGGAAAGCTTCAAGTCATGCCTGTAAGGTATATTTTCAGATTGTGCTAAGTTTCGAAAATCCAAAGATAAAGAAGAAATAGATTTTCTTTTGGCAGTCTCTGGAAAGCTTCTCTTTCAGTAGTTCCTTCTATGGATACTTCATTGTGGTGGTGTCAACTCAGGAGTGTCTGTCATCCAAGGCAAATATTCTCATTGGCCCTGATGCTGCAATGATTTCATAAAAACAAACTTGAAAATTATTTAGTTATAATTTAATGAAATTTAATTCCCTAAAAATTTTCAATATCCATTTTTATATTTTTATCTGAGTCATTTTCAAATGTAGAGAGAATATCATTTTGAAATCCCCAGGCATCTTTAGCACAGATGCAGTGATATGAATATAGAAACTCACTCTGTAGTAAAACTAAGATTTATATTTTATTTAAGAGTACAAATTAGAAAAAAATCTCCAAAATCTTTCTTTAAATTGAGTTACTATTACCACCCCAGAAAGATAAACCACTAATTCATGAGGAAAGATAAGATATTATTGGTACATCTCTTTTTGTCTAGGAAGGGAATACTTTTTCAATGTGTATAGACCTATGACCTTCCAGATGTATGAACTCGTCATGTCAGTGCAAAATGTTCTTCCACTTTGTTTTTGGAACTACTCCTATAACGAAGACTATAGATAAAGCAGGTGGAAACTTTCTCTATGAGGAAATGAAATTGTCTACAAGAATTTCACATTTGGGCTAAGATCCAGATGTGAACATTACTTAAGATTTAAAAATATTTAAAAATATCAGGACTGGAAATGAATGTTTTACTGAAGTTTTAAGAAACCAAGACAACAATTGATCCAATTAAAGGGTAAGGTACCAGATATCAAGAGAGTTTGTTATCCTTTCTGATATGAAAATAAAAAATATTTAGAATTCTTTTTAGACGATAAAGACAAATCCAGTCTGATCAAAGAATAAGTAACAACAGTGTTACTTGATTTGGACTTCTTTCTTGTTTAGACTAAAGAAATAAACTTCTAAAATAAACAGACCAAAATTTTGAGGAAAACCCATGGGAGTTAATTACTGTAACTTCCTAAAAGAAGCAGCAGCAGCAGCAAAGGAAGAGAAAGTGGAGGAGGAAAAGATAGAAAATAGGAAGGGAAGGTGCATTAACAGAAGAATAGAATTGTAGTTCACAGAGACATTTTGCTTCTTGGATTTACATTAGTCAGGGCTATCCAGAGAAATACAACCAATGCAGGGTGTGCATACATGTGTGTGCAGTGTGTGCGTCTGTGTGGAGAGTGATGTGGGGCTTATTTTAAATAATGGCACACAGAAAGTAATGAAGCTTGGCAAGTCCAAAATCTTCAGGGTAAAACTGAAGGCTAGAGACACCAGGGAAGAACTGATGTTGAAGTTCAAGTTCTGAGGTTATCTTGTGAAAGAATTCTCTCCTGCTTAGGAGAGGCCAACTTTTATTCTATTCAGGCCTTTAAGTGATTGGATGATGACCACTCACAGTATAAAAGCAAACTGCTTTGCTCAGGGTCCACAAATTTAAATGTTTCTATCATCTAATAATGCGTGCAGCTGTAGCACTATGTCACCCGATCCTGTCAGATCTCGGAAGCTAAGCAGAGTTGGGCCTCGTTAGTACTTTGATGGGTGACCGTCTAGGAATACCAGATACTGTAGGCTTGGGAGAAGGACCTGGAAATCCACTCCTAAAAAAACAATCAGCCATTGAAAATCTTATGAATAGCAGAGAAGCACTAACAATACTGTTTTGCTTGTTGTGCATAGGGTTAAGACAAGTTGGATACTGACTTAAGGGCACCTAACAAGAACTGTTAATTATTATTGTATAAAATTTTGTTTCAAAGTGTTCTGTGATATCATTAAATATAGTCAAGCTAGAGGACAATACATGAAAACTGGATTATTTTTATGAATGTCTCAAAATCAATTTTCTAGAATTCTCTCTCATGACTGTTATGATTTTTATCTAAATATCCCAAGAAGATGATGAACATTGGGTGCTCAGCTGGTGGTGCTATCCTTGGAAGTTATGGAACTTTGGGAGGTGGAATTCTACCTTTGCAGAAGCAGCTCCCTGGGAAGATTTTATGTGGAGCCCCAGTTATGATTGCTCTCTGCCTTCAGATCTGCCATACCATGGAGTCATCTACAATGGGCCTTGCTACTGGCAAGCCTGCTCCATTGCCATGCCTGCCCTGCTTACCTTATGGACGGATCTGCTGCTTTCTGAGCCCCCAGGAAATCTCTCCCCCTGGTAAATTGTTTAGGTTGGTTTCTCTGTCACAGTGATGAAGAGCTGAATAATACAATGAGGTTTGAGTTATGTAGCACAAATGAAAGGAAAATGTTCTGAGAAAATACCTAGATACTGGTTACAGATTATAATATTCATTTTATTAAGTGACAAGAATTATTCAATTTGCAAGCCTTGTGCCTTTGTGCCTCAAAGAAATTCTTTCTTTTATGTGTTCTCCTTAGTTTATTAGTTTATTCTTTCATTTTCACCTTTTTGTCCATAGGAATATTGTGTGAAAGATCAAATTGCAAATAAAAATGATATGAGTAGAGATCCAACTGAATATAAGATCAGAACTTACATACCATGTGTGTATGAGTACATGTATATATGTGTGTATTTAAAAAGTCTAACTAGGGCATCCTTTCTAGACAGCCATCTGGTTGTATTTAATAAATTTACTGCCAGCAAAGTCCCTTTGGATATTCTCATGGAAGCATAATGAATATGTACTGCAACACCAATGCTGTTTTTAATAGCAAAGATGAGGAAGAATCTAGCTGTCATTAGTCAAATGGGTAAGTGGATGATGCAAACTTAGCTAAGTGCAATGTAGCAGTTAGAATTTATAGAATGACGCCAGTTAGGAAACTTAAAGAACATATAGGCACACATATTCATGACACTGTTATATATACTCTGATACCTTACATATACATATTTTAGTATGCAGTAATGTATTATATAAATACATTTAGTATGTAGTAATGTATTATATAAATTAAGATCTCAGAGACTAGAATAGTGGGTTTTTGTTTTAAATACAGAGGATTATGTATAGAGAGAATCGAGACTGCCACTGCTAAATACTAATCTGATTGCAGCCTGTTTCTGTAAAATATTATATCATGTTATGTACCCTATGTTGTTAAAATAGTAAGATCATGTTTGCTTTGTTCTGAAAAATTTTCTAATTTGAAATATTATTTCTAATCACTTTTATAAGTAAAAATTCTGTTATTTCAAGATGACTTACCAAGAAGAACAAAGTAAGCCTGTGATTACCTTTTCACTTTTGGTTAAAAACTATCTTTTATTTATATGTCTTTATTGTGGAAGTGAAAATAACTCTGAAGGAATGATGGGAGAACAAACAGATGAAAAATCAGTTAAAGGGTAGAGAGGCAAGGAAAATGAAAGAGAATATTATAATTATTAGAAAGCATTATAGCTTTAAATTTCTTATTTTGAAGAAAAGAAAATGAATACACACTAAAGAAAAAGATTACCCTGTATAAGAAGCGTTTTGTTCCCTTGGAAGCAGAAAGTCTTAATGGTGATCTGACTACCTTAGAGTTGGTCTGAGCTTCAAAAGAGGCATATTGCTGGTCAGAATTAAAGGGGAACCTGTAGTCCATTTAATATTCTTAGATTTATTCTTAAAGTAAGAAGGCTTGCAAGGCATATGAATTTGTGGAATCGTTAAAGGTCTCATAGGAAATAATAGCACAATTAGCTGTGTAGAATGGTAATATTTGGCTAATTACCATGATTCTTTGGAACCTAGCATTAAGTAGACCAAGGAGATGAATTCAGTCCTTCAAGAAACTCTTAACTTTTCCCTGGGCAAAGAATTCCCCAATCATTCTGCAAGACTTCATCTGATTCATGCTACTCATCTCAGGAGACCTGAAAAAGGGAACATTAATGAATCATTGCTATGGAAAATGAAAGATAACAGAGCCAGCAACTCCATAATGTCATGATGAAAACAATGACTATGTAACAGAGAATGCCCAGAAATTTGTCAAAAAACATTTTTTTTCTTTTTTCCTTTTCTGGTTTTGTATTGCCTGCAGCTGTACCACTGTGGCATCTGATCCCGTCAGATCTTGGAAGCTAAGCAGGGTTAGGCCTGATTAATACTTGGATGGGAGACCATCTGGGAACACTAAGTGCTGTAGGCTTGGGAGAAGGACCTGGAATCCCACTTCCCCAAAATAATCGGCCATTGAAAACCCTATGAATAGCGGAGAAGCAGTAACAATACTGTTTCACCTGTTGTATATAAGGTTGCTGTGATTCAGATACTGACTTGATGGCACCTAACAACAAGTTTTGTATGATGTTCAAGCCATTTTAAATTATTATTTTTGACAATTATACAGCCATTTTTATGTTGATCAGTATAGTCAATGTGTCTGTGTTCTAAAAGCGAAAAAAATATCCTTGAATCTACAAAGATTGATAATTCATGTTGCCTAGAATATTACGTATGTTGGCTCCATTGTGGGAAACTCCAGTACAGATTTGTTAGAAAAACATTGCTGCTGCCTGAAATCTCCATATAGGCAAGATAAGTCATAAAATTATTATTAGCTTTCATTAATCAATTTGCATACAGTTTTTTACTTAATTATGTGATTAAAATCACTTTTTTCCCATTTTATTTGAGCTAAAGTTACTGTAGCTTGAAAGACATACAAAATTTATGTTTTAAAATAAAAGTTCCTCTTAATGATTTTAGGGCAGAGAATCCACTAGACAATAATCTACATTTCAAATTACAGAGTAAATTCTTTATTATTTAATGATACTTTAAAGCATAGTTTTCGGCAGTGGTTTTGGAGCTGGGATTTAGCTCAGTTGGTAGAGCGCTGCGCTGCAGTCTCTGCGGTCCCGAGTTCAATTCCCAGCACAGCAAAAATGGGAGAAGGGCCTGGCAATCCACTCCCAAGGCAATCCCGAAACAGTCAGCCATTGAAAACCCTATAAGGGTCACTATGAGTGGATACCGACTTGACGGCACCTGACAACAACAACAACAATGAACACTACCTCACATATAATGCATTGTGTGTGACTATGTAAGCCTGTAATCTTGTAGATGGAAAAGTTATTTAAATTATTTTTAAGATCAAAAGTCATATACTAGTTATTCAATCTTTTGCAAGAATAATGATATCAAAAATTACATTTCATCATGTCAGTAGGTGATAATACATATTGCTGTGTAGGATATCAGTTGTCAGAGATCCTGCTGCATGATCTGAAAACATGTTTACCATGATCCCAAGCTTTCTTTATAAATTAAAAGATTTCAAGATATTGAGATAAGAGGTTTTGGGAGTCTAGAAATGAAATATCTTAGATAATCAAAGATTTGCTAAAATCCATTTCTAAACCAGCCTCATCAAAGCTGCTTCTTAATGTGTCTTTCTGTATTTATCAGGAAAATTCTGATCTTGTCATGGTTTGTTGAACTGACTAAGTCTTGATGCATCATGGCTTTCCCTGTGTAAAGGAAAAAGAGTGAATTCAGTACCATACCTCCTTTGAAATCCAGCCGTTGTGTCTAATAGCTTTAAAATTAGCAAGGAGCCCAGGGGAGTCATTTAGTTCTGCTCTGAAAGTTAAAGCATGAAAAGCCTTTTGATTTGAATTTTACAAAGCTTAAATTTTTGTTTTATCTTTATATGAATCTAAGACTTTAACTTTGTTTTTAATTTGATGAATGTGTAAGGCACAGTACTGTTTCTTGAAAGCCAGTTCTGTCAGATGATATGCCAATAGAAAGCAACTCCCTCTGCCTGAAAACCAATGTCCTGAGTAGACTGTTTGTGTCTTGGTACATCACAGGCTTTTCTTTTCTTTTTTCTTTTTTTTTCTTTTAATTTTGTTGTTTAAATTGGAATGTACCGTCTGCTCCTTGTATCTTGTGGACTCAAGAGCCACACTTTCAGTGTCAAACCACAATAGATTGAAAATGTCCACGCAAAAATAATTGCTTCTGTACTGAACACATACAGACTTTTCCTTGTCATTATTTCTTAAACAATGTACTATAACAGTGACATACATAGCATTTACATTGGATCAGGTATTTTAATTAATATAAAATTTAAAATATACAGGAGAATGTGCAGAGGTTATGCCATTTTATTTAAGGGATTTAACCATCCACAGATTTTGGTGTGGGTTGCACAGGGGTTCCTGTCCCAATCCCCCGTGGAAACTGAGGGATGACCATGTTGGTGCGTATGAAGTTAACTTAGTCAGGCAATCTAAACCTGTAAATGGTAGACCTTTAACAGTATCATTTAGATTCTCTGACTCCAGACCCAGCACTTTAAACATATACTGACTTGTTTTTATGTGCAGAGTGAAACTGAATATATTCAAATGAAAGTGAATTAGATATACTATTTATTGAATATTAGGTGCATGGAAGTGAATTTGATGTATTACCTATCATATGTTGTTTAAAATTCATAACAAAGTAAAGCAGAGGCCTTTTTTCTGTTATATTAATGAGCAAAGTAGAGCTAGTTTAGATAATTACACAAGTTATTGTTGTTGTTGTTGTTGTTAGGTGCCTTCGAGTCTTGTACTACTCATAGTGACCCCTCATAGAGTTTTTGGGATTGCCTTGGGAATGGATTGCCATGTCCTTTTCCCATTTTTGCGGTGCTGGGAATTACACCCGGGACCTCAGAGACTGCTGAGCAGTGCTCTACCAGCTGAGCTAAATCCTAGCCCTAATTACACAAGTACATACAACCAATTTGAGCCTGATCCTACATTTACATAATGAAGCCAGCTACATATACATGTTTGGATTATTATGAGGGTTAAATGAAATAATACATATAAATTACCTGACATACAATAGAAACTTCAAGTGAGCAGTAAGTTTTGTTTTACTATAAAGGCAAGGATACATAGAAGTGCATGATTTGAATGAGATCCTTTCTGACTTGGAAATCCTTTCTGACTTGGAAATCCTTATTGCCTTCAACTAATATTTTTCAAGAAAATCTGAATCTGGTATCCTATGTTGAAGTTATATGTGTAGATTTGATTTAAATTCTTCTAAGAAATAAGAATGGATAAATATAATTTATACTCACCTTAATAGAATTATAACCAACAGTATTTCCTTTTAAAAATAATTTTAATATTTAACAATTAGATTTATCTGTAGGTAAATATGCTTTACCTGAGTTTTAAGAAACTAAAAGTTCACTCTTAAATTACTGAGTATGGTCTAATGAATTCTTGGTGAAGTACAAACTTTGCAAGTCAAAATGTGCTCACATTCTCTTTTATTTAACATCAACCATAATTAAATGTTCAAATCATGAATATTAAAAACATCTTTAAAAAGAAATGACTTTTCTAAAATAGAATACCACTTGAATCATACTGATGACCCAAAATAGTCTACCTTTTTTTTTTTTGTAAATGGAGATTGATTGATTTTCACTGACAAATAAAAATTGCCACATACTGATCTGTATAGGTAATGAATGCAGGCATTTATTTAAGAAGAGTCAACTACTCTTTTTGTATCTTAAGTTTCTAGGGATATGTGCTTTATTAAGGGAATGTTCCACTTATCTGCCTCTATCTTCTCAACAGTGTCTGTTATTAGCTTTATGCATATCCTCCCATAGAATCACATGTCCACACAATATTGACAAAATAAAAAGAAAATTCTAATTTATCTCTTTGTGAGATTTAATAACAAGTGATGTACACTGTACATCAGACCTAAAACATATATTTGAAATCGTCTCCCAGGATTTCGGTACTAGGGTTACCAGAGAAATAACATCACTAGAATGTATGAGTGTGTGTGTGTGTGTATGTGTGTGTGTGTGTGTGTGTGTGTGTATAGAAAAAGATTTAATATTAAGAATTTCTCACTTGAGTATGGAAACTGAGAAGTCCCAAGGCCTGCATTCAACAAGCTAGAGACTTTGGAAAGTGCATGCTAAAAGGATTTCTAAGTCAGACAGAGTCTCATTCAAATCATGCACTTTCAGATTTGGTCTAAATCTGAAGACTTGAGAAGCAGCAAAACTAATGGTATAGTTCCAGACCAAAAGCTGGCAGGCTTTATACCCAAGAAGATCTAATATTTCCATTTAGGCCAGAATGCAGGAAAGGATCAGTATCTCAGTGCAAGCATTCAGAGAGGAGGAGCTCTCTCTCACTGAGACTTTCTGTTCTGTTCAGGTCTTTGACTGGCTTAGTGGATGAAAAGCATTCACATTAGAGAAGTCATTTTACTTTACCTAGTACAGTATTTCATATGCCAATCTCATCCACAAACAACCTCACAGGTACACCCAGATTAATGTTTGGTCTAGTGTCTGGGTACCCTAAGCCTAGTCAAATTGACTCAGATTAGCCATCTCAATTTTTACAATTATTTTTGATCAACCTTTTCTAAATTTTTAGATTATTATAAGTTAACATGCAGTTTAAGAAATAATACATTCCTTGTTGTTAGCTGCTGTCCACTCAGTGTCCAACTCAAAGTGACCTTATGTACAATAGGCGAAGCAGTATTGTTAGTGCTTTTCTGCTGTTTATAGGGTTTTCAGTGGCTGATTATTTTGTTTTGTTTTGTGAGTAGGTTGCTGGGTCCTTCTCCCAAAACTAGTGTTCCCAGGCAGTCTCTCATCCAAGTTCTAACCAGGCTTGACCCTGGTTAGAGATCTCTAGGAATTTCATATGTAGAATTTGTCCTTTATCCAGTTTTCCCAAAAGATAAATTCTTGGAGACCTATAATACAACAATGCAACCAGGATATTGACAAGAGAAAAAGTGAATATAAAGATTTCCATCAAAAATTACATTTCATATTATGCTATTAAACTGTATGTATTTTAATTCCCCTCTCCACATAACCTAAAACTCTGGGCAACAATAACCTGTGCCTCATTTCTAAAATTTTGTCAAGAATGCTGTAAAAGTGACATCACACAGTATATAGCCTTTTGCAATAAGTTCTTTTGCTTAGCATAATTTTTCCAGAAATTCCAACTAGTTATTGCATGTATCAGGTTTTTTCCTTCTTTTCTTTCTATATTATATTAGAAGAGTATTTATTATTTCTTGATATGGATCTATTGCAGTTTAATTTTTTACAAATTACATGACATCAAGATTGTTTTCAAGGTTTGGCTACTGCAGATAAAGTTGTTTTAAGTATTTGTATCCTGGTTTTTGTGCAAATATCTTTTCATGTCTCTGGGATAAATGTCCAAGAGTAAAATTTCTGAGTCATATGGTAATTGCATGTTTAGTTCTTAAAAACAAGAAGTTTCCACCTTGTTTTCTAGAGAGTTTGTACCATTTTATATTCCCAATAGCAGTGTGAATGATCCAGTTTCTGTACATCACCGCTAGAGTTTGGTGTTATCATTCTTATTTGTCAGATTTCGACACTGTGGCAAAATACCTGAGGTAATTAACTTAAAGAAAGAAAGATAAATTTTGACTCATAGTTTTAAAGGTTTTAGCCCATGGTTGCTGGGCTCTGTTACTTTGGGCCCACAACAGCACATTACATTATGGTGGGTTGCATAGCGAAAGATCCCTGGTCTATTCATTTGGTGGCAGCCCAAAAGCAAAGAAATATAAGAAAGGGTAGGGGGTCCAATATTTCCTTCAAAGACATGTCCCAAGTGATCTAAATTCCTTCTATTAGACCTCGCTTGTTAAAGCTCCATTATTTCCCAATAGTGCCACAGGCTGGGGACCAAACTTTTAACACATGGGCCTTTGGGGGACTCTCCATATCTAAACTATTGAGTCATCATTTTTATTTGAACAGTTCTGATAAGAGTTTAGTGATACATCATTGTAATTTTTTCTTAATATTCCTAATGACTAATGATGTTTGACATCTTTTCCTAAGTTTATGGGCTTATCTGTATGTGATTTTTGATGAAATGTCTCTGTCTTTTACCCTTGTTCTAATTTGAGTCTTGAGAGTTCTTTATATATTGAAGATTCTAGTCCTATGTCCAGTATGTGATTTATGAATATTTTATCTCCCTTGTAGTTTGTCCTGTAATTCTCTTAACAGGATCTTCAACAAAGCAAAAACTATTAATTTTTACAAAATTCAATGGGTCAATCTTTGTTATATGGAATTTACTTGTACTAAATTTTAGAATTCTTTGTGTAACCCCAGATTATAAAGATTTTCTCATGATTTTTCTTTCATACAAATAGTTTGCTTGCATTTTACATTTATATCCCTATTCCATTTTGGTTCGGTTTTTACAAGATGTGATGTTTAGGTTGACAGTATTTTAATAAGTAGATTTTATTTTTAAGCAGTTTTATGTTCACAGCAATGTGATTTTTATTTAACTTACATATCCTCAGTTGTCCCAATACCATTTGTAGAAAGGACTATCTTTCCTCTTGAATTGCTTCTGCAGTTCTCAGTTGTCAAAACTCACTTGGGTCTATGTTTGTGGCTCAGTTCTGTTTATTTTTTCCCCATTGATGTGTATAGATGAGAGACTTATGCCCATCTTCCCTTTAATATTGACATAACGTAGACTACTCCAGCTGCACAATAAATTCTAAATTTGGTTAGGCTGTTTCTCTCATTCAGAATAATCTTGGTTACATCTACAAAAAATCTTACCTCATTTTTAATAGGAACTTCATTAAACCTTTGGGGAGAATTGATATCTATAATTATTTTTAGTCTTCCAATTTAAGAGCAGAATACATCTTTCCATTTACTTAGATCTATTTTGATTTTATTCATCAGTGTTGTCAGTGTTGTGTAGTTTTTTATTGTTTAATTTTTTCTTAATTATACACATCTCACATGCATGGGTATATTTATACACATGGGTCTTTTCTGCATGTGTGATTGTAGGTGGTATAGTACTTTAAAGTTAGTGTACAGGGCTGAGGATATAGTTCAGTGGTATAGCACATGCCTAACAAGTGTGTGACCCTGGGTTTAATCCCCAACACACACACACACACACACACACACACACGTGTCCATTTTTTTGTACTGCAGGGTTGAACCCAGGGCCTCACTCATGCTATGCAAATGCTCTACCACTGAGCTATACCCTGAGCCTCCTTTTTATTTTTCTTTATTTGGAGACACTAAATTGCACAGGCTGCCTTTAGCCTTGAAACTGTGCTCCTCCTTCCTCAGCCTGCTGACTTGCTGGCATTACAGTCACACAGCAAGGTGCCCACCCTGTGCACACATTTTATTGGCTAGAATTATAGACTGCTATCTTGTGGTTTGAGTGTCCTACAAAGGTTCATGTATTGGGAGACATGTTCCCAAGGGTGGTGATATTGAGGGACAGTGTGAGGATCTCGTGGGTGGTCATTAAGGGTCCTGCTTTTGGAAGTGAGTTTTCATTAGACGATTGTTAAAAATGAGAAACCTGGCTCTACCCACCTCTCACTGCCCCTGGTTGTAGATGTCACCACTTGTTCCTACATGTGATCTTGCTATGATACGATACTCTCTCCCATCCTTACCAGAAACCAATCAGTGGTGGTCCCTGATCTTAGACATTGGCTCTACAAAACTGCCAGCTAAATAGACTTTGTTGTTCTGAAATACCCTGTTTCAGGTAATTTGTTACAGTGATAGAAAGCTAGTTCACAGAAACAAAATTAGATTTTATACATTTGTCTTATACCTTACTACCTTGCTAAATACAAGATTGCCTGCAGCCATAGCATTGTGTTGTCTGATTCCATCAGATCTCAGAAGCCAAGCAGGGTCAGGCCTGGTTAGTACTTGGATGGGAGACCCCCTGGGAACACCAGGTACTGTAAGCTTGGGAGAAGAACCAGGCAAACCATTCCCAAAAATCAGTCTGCCATTGAAAAACCCTATGAATAGCAGAGAAGCACTGACATAGTGCCAGGCATGGCACAGTGTCAGGGAGTATTTCCTTTTGTTGTGCATAGGGTTGCTATGAGTTGAAACGGACATGATGGTACCAAATAACAACAAAACAAGATTAGAGCATTAAATGCATACATAAGAAATGAATAAAAGTTTCAGATCAATTATCAGTAATTAGTTTTAGTGATTTTATTTAATTTTGTCTTATTTCTTCCATTGCAATTAGAATATACTTGATATCAATTTCTTGCTGATCACATTTGCTAGGAATTCCAGCACTATTTTGAATAAGAATGAGAGGAGTGGACACAGATGGTTTGTTCACAATCTTAGGAAGAAACCATTCAGTGTTTCATAATTAAGTGTATGTTAGCAGTAGTTTTTTTTTTCATAGCTGCTTTTCATCAAATTTAGGAACTTCCTCTACATTCCTACTTTTCAGAGTTTTTGTTCAATTATCACAGATTCCTGTTGAATTTTTTCACGTGCTTTTTTGGATCACTTGATACAAACACATGCTTTTTTTCTTCTTTAGTTTGTTCATATGACATAGATCAATAAATATTAAACGCGGGGCACGGTTGTGCATGCCTGTAATCCTAGGGGCTTGGGAGGCGGAGGCAGGAGGATCACAAGTTTGAGACCAGAGGCAGTCTGAGTAATTTAGTGAGACCCAGTCTTAAAAAGTAAAAAAAAAAGACGGGCTGGGAGTGCAACTTAGTGGTCCAACCCTTGCAAAGCATGCAGGGACGAGGCCCTGGGTTCAACCCCCAGTACCGTAATAAATAAATAAATAAATAAATAAATAAATAAATAAATATTAAACAAGCCATGTATCCTGGGAATAAAACTTGTTTAGTCAGGGTATATACTTCTTTAATATCTTGTTGAATTCTATGTGTGGATATATTTTTGGAATTTGTGTTACTTTTACATAAGTAATATTAGACTAATTTTCTTAGTACCGTCATTGATGTTGATATTATGACATTAGCTTCAGAAATTAATGGATAAGTGTTCTTTCTTTGTTTTTGGAGAGAGATTACATGTAACTAGTGGTAATTCTTTAAAAGTTTGGTTGAATTATCCAGTGAACTCAATTGAACTTAAAATATTTTATGGTTATTATAGTTTTTGAAGCAAAAGTTTTCATTTAGGGAGCTAGGAGTGGTGTCTCATACCTCTAATCCCAGCAACTTGGGAGGCAGAGGCAGGAGGATCATAAGTTCAAAGCCAGAGGCAGCCTGTGTAACTTAGTAAGACCCTCATTCAATAAAAAAATTAAAAATAGTCTGGAGATGCAGCCCAGTGGTAGAGCTCTTGCAAAGTATGTATGAGGTGAGGCCCTGGATTCAACCCCCAAGTACAGTAAAAAATAAATAAATTAAAAAAATCATTTAGTTATTTTTGTATCTTCTGTTTCTTATTTGAGGCATTATATATTTTGCTGATTTTGCTCATGTCTTCTATTTTTCCTTTCTTTGAAGTGTGCTTATAAATTCTTCTTGAAGCTATGTACAGTGGCTACTTTAAAATCTTTGTCAAATAATTGTAATATCTGTCATTTTGTTGATGTTATCTATTAGGTTTGTTCCCCCCCCCATTTCATTATCCCAGCTATCTTTAGATCTCAGAATGAAGAATGATTTTCAGTTAAACCATGGACATTTTCTTGTTATTTTATGAGCCTTTGTTTCTTATTTAAATTCATTTTATCTGGATTTCTCTGACATTGCTCAGGCTGGGGCAATGTACATGCTGCCTGTACTGCCAGGTAGGTATTAATGTGCTGGCTATTCACTTGTTTTTTTTTTTACACAGGAGCATGGTAACTCCTTATTTCAACCAGGCAGTTCCAACTCCCCACAGGGTTCCCAGTGATAGCACGATGGTGGCATCTTCATTGCCAATGGACAATAGTGAAGTCCCAGGCTTCCCCCTTGATATTCATTAATGCCATTCCAACAGGGCACCCAGTTTGCCTCTTTGCAGTTTCTTGAGGATGGATATCAAGATAGTCCATTCATCCTTTGCTGGTGTATATGAGCATATAACCACAGCTTTGAGTATGTGTGCCTGTGTTCTTGCATGTGTTTGACTGAAAAAAAGAACAGTTATGGTCGAAAGTTTTTCTGTCTTTCTAGGTTGCCCATTTTCTGATCATTTGGGTAGAGATTATAGGCAAATATTATTAATTATTATTATTTATTATTTGGTATATGTCTATTGATGTTTGAGGATTGCTAACTCCAGCCTGGGATAGTTGAAATAAAAGAGAATCTGGGCAGTTTATTACCATAATATTTCATGGGCCATGAGGTCCCTAGTAGGTCTATCTTCCTTCCACCTTTCGGAGATTTTAAAAAAATATATTTATTTTATATGTAATGCCCATAGTTTTTAGTAGTACTTAGCAAAAGAAATGCCTGCAGCTGTAGCCCTGTGGCATCTGATCCCGTCAGATCTCGGAAGCCAAGCAGGGTCAGGCCTGGTTAGTACCTGGATGGGAGACCGCCTGGGAACACCAGAAGCTGTAGGCTTGGGAGAAGGACCTGGCAACCCCCTCCCAAAAATCAATCTGCCATTGAAAAGCCTATGAACAGCAGAGAAGCACTGACAATAGTGTTTCCCCTGTTGTACAGAGGGTCGTTATGAGTCGGATACCGGCTTGACGGCACCTAACAACAACAATAAGCAAAAGAAATATGATAAAAATGTATCTGCTCCATCTTCCTGGAAGCAGAAGTCTGTACTAATATTTTTATTTTAAGAAACTGAGAAATCAAAGTTCAAATTATGAAATGAGACATTCATAGAATAAAATATTCTTAATCTCTCTCTCTTTTAATCTCTCTTTCTCAATATCTCTATCCATGTTTATGACTATGCCACCTAAACCTACCAATAAATCATTCACTGTTACTTATGCAAATTATTTTTATTCACAAATAACAACAATCATATTTACATTAACATCTCTATAT
>VMDO01023544.1:0-31441 GCA_007922755.1 Pedetes capensis
ACACACACACACACACACACACACACACACACACACACATATTTACACATACATACATACAATGTCTAAATGTACTGAAACATCACACCATGTCCCATAAATGTATACAATTATTAGTCCAGGCACGGTGGCTCACACTCATAACTCAGCAACTCTGGAGGCGGAGGCAGGAGGATCGTGAGCTCAAGGCTAGAGGCAGCCTGTATAATTTAGCAAGACCCTGTCTCAAAGTAAAAAAATAAAAAAATGGACTGGGGCGTGCTCAATGGTAGAGCATTTGCAAAGTATGTGTAAGGCCCTGGGTTCAGCCCCCACCCCCAAGTGCCTCAAAAAGAAATTGTACATACCTAACTATCTGTTGATTTAAAAAGAAAAAAAAATAGCAACTGGTGTAGCTCAGTGGTAGAGCACTTGCCTAGACAAAAACCAAACCAAAAAAATAAAACAAAACAAAAACCAAAAAAAACACCACAATGCGGAAAATCTCCTCATCTGTTAACTGTTTAACTATTAGAGGGCCAATATTTTATATTTTTATTATTCATTTTTTTGTGGTGTGGGTAGGAACTGAACCCAGAGCTCACACATGCTGAGCATGCACTCTACTACCGACCTGTCCTCCTAGGGGTTTTTAAAATTCTATTTTTAATTCTATCTTTCCTAACTTCATTTGAAAAAATTCTGAGGACCTACTATATGCAATTTACAGAGCTAGATGCTAGTGATTACAAATGTAAACAAAAGACACAAAGTATTTGTATTCATGTAGCTCTTTTCTAACAAAGGAAACATAATACACCAATTGTTGCTGTTAGGTGCAGTCCATTTGGCTGACTGTTTTTCTGGATTGTTTCTGGAGTGGGTTGCCACTTCCTTCTCCCATTTTTGCAGTGCTAGGGATCAAACCCAAGGCCTCAGAGAGCACAGAGCAGCACTCTACCAACTGAGCTAAACCCCAGCCCAAATATACAAGTTAAGTGCTTATTTCATTGCAATTCTTTGACTGTTTAAAAAGAGCCTGTCTCTTAATCTGGGATGGGGACAATTAGGAAATTCATTAAAGAAATGTTATATTAATTAGGTTCTGATGACTGAAAAGGCATTAACTAAAATCAGGGTGTGGTGTTTCCTGGCAGCAGCAACACCATGTACAGGACAGTACCTTTGGTTGGAAGAACATGAATTTGGGGAGCTTAAAGAGGATCACAGCCTGCGGCCATAGCCCTGTGGCATCGGATCCCGTCAGATCTCAGAAGCTAAGCAGGGTTGGGCCTGGTTAGTACCTGGATGGGAGACCACCTCAGAACACCAGAAGCTGTAGGCTTGGGAGAAGGACCTGGCAACCCCCTCCCAAAAATCAATCTGCCATTGAAAACCTTATGCACAGCAGAGAAGCACTGACAATAGTGTTTCCCCTGTTGTACAGAGGGTCGCTATGAGTCGGATACCGACTCGACGGCACCTAACAACAACAACAACAAAGAGGATCACATAGTAAGAAGACAGGCAGCCAAGGGGAGTGGCAAGAAATGAGGCAGGAGATGGTGTCAGGGTCTTCCCTGGGCACTCAGTGACCAAAACAAGAACAAGAATTCAGGTTCAGTTGGGTGTGATGGCACTTGTAATCCCAGCAACTCGGGAGGCAGAGGAAGTAGAATCGCAAGTTGGAGGCCAGAGGCAACCTGAATAATTTAGCAAGATACTGTCTCAAAATTAAAGAAATTAAAAAAGGGGCTAGGAGTGCAGCTCAGTGGTAGAGTATTTGCCTAGCATGTGCAAAGCCCTGGGTTCAACACCCCAGTACGGAAACAAACAAACAAACAATACAATATAGAAAATATGCCAGCGAACTGGGGAGGGGGTTCAATGGCAGAGCACCAGGGCTCATTCGGCATGTGCAAAGCCTAGGGTTCAATTCCCAGCACCCACACACGGGAGTACATTCTGTCATAATTCATGATCTTTGTCTTCAAATGACTTTTATTTCATTTCTAACTGGAAAAATTGAAAAAAAAAACCACATAGAAAGAATAGAACAAATACAAGACAGCATTAGTTCGTTTACTTAAAATATTCAGAGACTGCCTACTACAGGCCAGGTCAGGAGCTGTTTTAAGGGATGGAAAAAAGAGAACAGCAAAGGCCTGTTTTCAAGAAACTCCATTTTAAGGGAGAAGCTGAAAACACACAGTCCAGGACAATCACACTGCTACTCAGCAGGTATAGGCCCACGAGAATGCTGGGGCTGCATACAGTTGGCATCAGTCACAAGTCATCAGACACCCATTTGTATTGGTCAGTGTCTGAGCCTTATTACTCACCATTACAATACAAATTGATTATAAGTAATTACAATATGAAAAAATGACATTGAAAAAAATTAATGCTAAATAGGACACAGTAGCATGCGTCTGATGTCCCAGCTACATGGGAGACTGAGTAGGGAGGATCACTTTTGCCCAGGAGGTCCACGCCAGCCTGAGCAACACAGCGAGACTCCATCTCAAAAAAGAAGACAAAAGTAACGGTAAAAAGTTTCTGAGGACATGATGAGAAGTGAAATTTAGGGATGGTCCTCGGGTCTCCCTAGGTTTCTCAGCAAGGGAGATTTGCACGTTTGGACAATGAAGCTGGTTCTAGGTGAGAGGAATTGAGGTATCCAAAGGCCAGAGGATGGAATTACCCAGGTCTGGTCTTTCAACAATGTTAAGAACACGGTTTAGAGCTGTTCTGTCCAGCATGGTAGCCACTAACCACATGTGGCTATAGAACACTTAAAATGTGGTTACTGTGAGTTGAGATTCATGTAAGTGAAAAATACATTACAGATTTTAAAAACTTAACATGAAAAAAAGAATGTAATGTATTTCAGTAATATTTTTCACTGGTTATATATTTAAATAATTATATTTTGGATATACTGAAGTGAATAAAACACTGTAAAATCAATTTGATACCTTTCGTTTTACTTTTTTAATGTGGCCACCAGAAAATTTTAAATTGCATATGTGGTCCACATTTGTGGCTTGCTTTCTATTTCTATTGGACAGCACTAGTGCAGAGAGCTTTAAATAACAGGCTAAAGAGTTTAAACCCTCTGGGCAATGAAACCCCGTTGAAGGTTTTCAAACTTCAGTGTCTGGCTGATTCAGGAGGGAGGAGGAGACATAAAGCACTCTTTCAGGAAGATTTGCGTGGGGCGATCTGGAGGGGTGAAACACTAGAAGCAGTTGTTTATGTCAAAGGTTGCAAATGTCAAAGGGCAAGCAGGCTGCTCAGCTGGAAAGGATACAAGGTCTTCAGAAGCGGAATGGTGGCAGTAGGAAAAACTCAAGAGGAGGCTGATACAAGGGAATAACAGGGGCAAGTGCCGACCCCAGCCTGGATCATCAGGGTGCAGTGCTCACCCACCCCAGCCAGCCCAGCCTAGCCAGGCTGGCTTATTGATATGGGGGTCACAGGCAGAGGGACAAGTCAGAGAACAGGACTGGTGCACTCTTCAACAATTTCAGGTCTATCCCTCTGTGGCAAAGCCAAGACAAGACCAGGGGGAGTTCAGCAAAGCGACCAAAAACTACAGGTAACAAATAATAAACACAAAAGCCCAAATCATAACAGAGCCAACAAATATTTTCTGAGAGTATGGTGTATGCCTGTCACTCGGACAGGCTCTGGAGATACAGCAAACAAGCAACGGTCCTGAATCACAAGTTGTGGGGAGATCTCTGGAAAATGAACAGGAGCTCCGAGAGACCTGAGGGTGAAACATTTTCTTATTTATAACAACCAATGTTGTTGTTGTTGTTAGGTGCCGTCGAGTCGGTATCTGACTCATAGTGACCCTCATAGGGTTTTCAATGGCTGACTGTTTCCGGATTGCCTTGAGAGTGGATTGCCAGGCCCTTCTCCCATTTTTGTGGTGCTGGGAATTGAACTCAGGACCTCAGAGACTGCAGCGCAGTGCTCTACCAATTGAGCTAAATCCCAGCCCTCATAACAACCAATAGTGGGCTTAATTTAACATTAAATTCTTAAATTAGGTGGTGGTTGTTAGGTGCTGTCCAGTCAAGTCTGACTCATAGAGACCTTATCTACAGCATAAGGAAACACTCCCCGACTCTGTGCCAGGTACACAACCTTATTTATGTTTAAGCCCATTGTTGCAGACACTGTGTCAATCCGTCTGGTGGAGGGTTTTCCTTTTTTTTCGTTGACCTGCCACTCTCCCAAACATGATGTCTTTCTCCAGAGATTGGTCTCTCCTGAATACATGTCCAAAATATGTAAGACGCAGTCTAGCCATCCTTGCTTCCAAGGAGTAGGACCTGGCGAACCACTCCCGAAACAACTAGCCATTGTAAACCCTATGAACAGCAAAGAAACTAAATTAGGTATGAGCAAACTAACCACCAATCGTACTCTCCTTTTCTACTCTTCTCTACTTTCCAGTGTCCTTTCTGCTTTTTTTCCTCTGGATAGTTTAGGAGGCAAAATGAAACAAGCACAGGCTATGAAATCAGACAGACTTGAGACTAAATTCTGTGCTCTTGAGCTTCCTAGCTCTGTGGCTCTTGCAGGTGCTTTTTCTCATCCCTTGAACAGTAGTGGGCTTGAGATAAGGATTAGGAAAATAATGTAAGGAAGCTAGCACATGGTAAACATGCAATAAATGTTAGCTAGTAATTTTTAAAAAACGGTATTGTTCTAATTTTAAATGCTTTACGTACTTTGATTTCAGGGAAAAATATTTTTCAAAGGCATGACATTTTTGTTAACGTAGACAAGCAGCTTAGGAAGTTCTTACATCTCTTTAAGTCCTGTCAGAAACACACCGCTCAAATAATGATGTCTAGGACAAGCACTTAAAAACAGTCAACAACTAAGAAAATATATTGTTGTTAGGTGCCACTCAGAGCAACACTATGTACAACAGATGAAACACCCCTGACCCTGCCATGCCCGGCACTGTATCAGTACTTCTCTGCTAGTCACAGGGTTTTCAATGGCTGATTTTGGAGGTGAGTGGGCTGCCAGGTGCTTCACCCAAGAAAATATATAGGCATAATTATTATCAGCACTGCATTCCAAGTGGGACAAGCCAGTCTGTTGTGTTCTGGATACTGATAAACATGCCTAAGTGTAGGGACTATTACATTTATATCCCCTTCCACTACCTAGTGTCCTACAGAGATATCAGCACACTGGAGAAGTGCAAGACAATGTGCTAGATGGCACTGCTCTTTAAGAAGCATTTACACACTGGGCGCTGGATCACACGCCTGTAATTCCAGCAACTCTGGAGGCTAAGGCAGGAGGATTGTAAATTTGAGAACAGACACAGCATGAACAACTTAGCCATACTCTGTCTCAAAGTAAAAAACGAAAAAAGGGTTGGTGGGGCAGCTCAGTGGAGAAACGCCTGGGGTTCAATCCCCCAGTACTGGGCAGGGACTGGGAGAAGGAGGCACTTACCACCACGGGAAAGACATATACAGTTTGAAAGTCAAGATCACTGACGTTTCTTCAAATCAACAAGAAACTTGTACTACTGAAATCTTCCACAAGGAAGAGAGAAATAACCTCTATTATGCAAACCTCTATTATTTCACAAACCAGTTATATGTGTGATTTCCATACACCTTACTGCTATATACTTCACTGTTGGGAGGCACTAATTATGCTTCATTCAATGTCTCTCGGTTTGCTTTATTCATTCCAGGTCAAAAGTATTAAAACAGCCAAAAGACACATGAGCAAGTAAGGGGCTAGAAGTCCCAGACTGGTGACCTGTTCCCAAATTAAGAGTGGGCTGGTCCTTAAGGCGCTTGACAAGAGGTTGCCGTTCCTGGGTGTCGCTAGCCACCACAGTGTATTTCGCAGGACCGGTATTTAGCCACTGTGGGCTAATAAACTCGATAGCTCGGCTCTACAGGGCACCAGACCAGGGGAAGGTGGCAAACCTCCCCCAGGGCCATGTCGACACCTGTCATTCCTCCAGCCCCTCCTTTCTCCATCCTACTCGCCACCCCCGGGGGACCACACAGGTAAGTCTCTGCGGAGAGCAGCGGAGCTCCCCACCCGGGGTGACGCGGGGAATGCATTCGCTCCACCCCGCTGGTCCTGCACGCCAGGCGCGGGGATGGAGGGTTCCGAGGCCAGACGCTCCCTCCCCACCTCCGGGCGGAGGCAGACGCAGCCCCGCAGGCCCCAGCTCTCGGGCCTCGGCGGCCCCCGGTCCCCGGCGACTGGAAGCGCACTCTCCGCAGCCAGCGCGCCCGGAAGCCCTCCCGGGGCTCGCACCTGCCCGCGCGCGCCCGCCAGTCCCTGCCCGGCCGCTCGAGGCGCCCCGGGCCGTGCGCCAGACATCGTCCCGCGGCCCCGGGCCTGACTGACATCCACCCGACGACGACGCCCGCGCCGGCCCCGCGAGCCCACGCCCCCCCCTCGGCCCGTTCGCGTCGCGCTCTGAAGACTCGCACACGCCGCGCCTCGGCGAGCCGGCCTGGGCCGCGCCGCGCGCCCCCGCGAGCGCCCCAGCCCACCCCGGCCGCCCCGGCCGCCCTGCGCGGCGCGCGGGGGAGGGGAAGGATGGCGCGGCCCACGGTCCCCGCTCACCGCCGAGCCGCGCCGGCTCCGTGCGCGCGGCGCTCCGCTGTGAGGCCAGGCGATCTCCGCGGTCTCCACTTCTCCCCAGGCTACGGAGGCGACGTCGCGGGGAGACGGAGGGACGCGGGAGTCGCTCTCTCCGGCTTCACCTTCCAGAAGCACGGGGACCCCAGAAACTAAAAACAAAATAAACAAACTTTCCCCTCCGCCTCCCTCCCCCCCAAACCACAACACAAACACTCGGGGGCCCGCCCAGAGCCCCCACTCCATTGGCCGCAGGGACGATGCCTCCGGCTTTCACTGGCTGGTTTCCATGCCCATCAAATTGCCGTACCGCCCCTCCAATTCCTCGCCGATGCCGTCGCCCCTCATTGGCTAAGTGCTTCCCGTTTGACGAGCTTGGATTGGCTGGGCTGCCTGCGCCAATCATGCGGGGACACACCCCCTCAGCATCCCAGAGGCCGCTTCCTTGATCGCGGACCCAAGGAGGCAAAGGGGAAACTAGAGCATGATGGCTGCCGACCTCGCTAGGCGCAACCATTGTCCTTTTTCCTTTTTTTTAGCGCATTAGCGTCTCTACCAGGCGCTGTTTCTCCTGAGCTCCTCTTTCCATCCAGGACTGCCTAATAACCGAGTCTATACGTGCCGGCTCCTTGATTTATCCCCTCCGAAGTGCAGAGTGTGGGCTGGTTGTGCGTCATTGGACTGTCAGGGTGTCGCTCCCAAGTCACATCCCCAAACTATTGGTGGAACAGCCAGAAAGCCCGGCCAACAACAAAGGCTAATGTCATTGGTTTGACTCCACTGAATTTTTTTCCTGGTATCTTATTGGGCACATAGGTACGTCCGTCATATCTGGATTCCTTGGGCTACATTGCTCATTGTTTAGCAGGGAGTTGGGGGCGTCCGTAGGTATTTGGCCAGTAATTGAGGCTAATATTACCTGCCTTTTATTGTGCGTCTGTTTTCTGCCAAGTACTGTACTGAGTTCTTAACAGAGATTATCTGGCAAGGCCCATGAGTTTAACTCTGTCTACTTTTTACAGACTAAACAAAGGCTCAAGAGAGGTTAGGAAACTTGTCCAAGGTCACGAAGGTGTTGTAGTCGTTGGCCGGCCCTGCATTGGCTTCTGGGTCTGTCTTCAAAGTCCTTACTCTTTTTTGCTATCATTTAACACGTCTACTTTAGGTCAGAATGGTACCCGTCAGCCAACCCAACATCTTAAAAACCCAAGTTCCTCATTCAGTTCCTGGCAGTGACCTTGGAGACTGCCTATGGAGAGGTGGTCATTGCCTACCGCATGCTCTTCCCAACACCCATTCCTCCCCACCCTAAATTAAACAATGTTGACAGGGTATTTCCTGACCAAAAAAAAAAAAAAAAAAAAGCATATGTATGTCTACTTTGATATTTTCAGCTTTATAAATGAATATTTCTACCATCCTTGTGTGCCAAGCACCCCCGACCCAACCTTGACCATCTTCCTTGGAAAGAGTACTCACGAGTTGGAAACAGGAGAAATAAAGTCAAGAGAGAGATAAGGAATAAATCACCTTAGAAATAAATAATTGATTGCATGCAAATGGAAGAGCCCTTCCGCTCCTGGAAAGCTTCCAGAGTAGCTGATGCTGAGCAAGCCATGTGCTCCTGGCTCATGGCCACTGGCTTCTTTGTCTGTGGCAGCTTTCACCGAAGAGAATCCACATTTCAGGCAGGGGAGGGCAGGATGCTTAAGACCCATTGCCGGAGTGCTAGCCCCAAGCCCCTGGGACTAAAATGATCTCCAGGAGCACAGCACTGGACTCTAGCCCACATTCCATCTGGGGTAATTAACATTTTACCATCCCAAATCCGTATCCCCTGTAGCTTCAGTGGGATCATGGCCCTTGTTTTGCGTCCTGATCCGAACTGTTGTGTAATCTCATTGGCACTAGTTTAATAATAACCGCTGTAATACAATAATAAACACTTAGAGCCTTTCAGCAGAAGACAAGGTATTTCACAAACATCAATTAAGAATGAATGACAGGTATTCCTAGGGCGGGGCTGGGATTTAGCTCAGTTAGTAGAACGCTGCGCTACAGTCTCTGAGGTCCTGAGTTCAATTCCCAGCACCGCAAAAATGGGAGAAGGGCCTGGCAATCCACTCCTGAGGCAATCTCGAAACAGTCAGCCATTGAAAACCCTATGAGGGTCGCTATGAGTCAGATACCGACTCAAGGGCACCTGACAACAACAACAATTCCTAGGGCAACTGCAAGAAGGTCAGAGGAAAGATCATAAGTCAAACTCTAATATAAAGACCCTAAGGACTTGAATCCTTACAACTCTACCCTTATAGTGCATACAAGCATCCCCATCTGGGGATTCTGATCCAGGAAACACAATGAATGAGAAACATCGAGGGTCTAAAACCTTCCTAACCTTCAAAGGTGGTTGTCTGTACCCGTATTATACACTTAAGGTAAAGTTTGGCTTTATGGTTAATTGTTGGATATACCCCAGTTGTAAGTTCCTTGAAACTGACAGTTTCTTCTTTATGTCTCTTATGTTGCTCTGATTATAAAAGGCCCCCCACATAAATATTCAGAAAATGTTTAGTGAACTTGTAAAGCACTTTCCTAAGGTATAAGAGTTGCACAGATGAATAAAACATCTTCTGTGCCATCGAGGACTTCAGTCTAGTGGGGACAGCCAGCAAGTACACACGAGATCACAGCACAGGGCTGTGATAAGATGCCATGGAAGACACAGGAGGGACAGAGGATTCAGTCTTGGAAGGACAAGGATGGTTTCCCAGAAGAAATGATATCTACAAGGAGAGGTAAAGGATAAATGTGATTAGCCTGGAAGAGATGAGCAATGGGCAGTGACCTGTGATGTTTGCTCTCCGGGGTTAGGGAGCAGGATAGGCATTCAAGAAGTAGCCAAAGCCTGCTCTTCCTATAATCTTTGTCTTTGGAGGTCTTTAGCTGTTGTCCATTCCACACCATTGTGCTTACCCTCCCTGGGAAAAAGCAGGGAGCCTGAAACCTTGTCCTGTTTGCCCACTTGAGAATACAAAAATAACGTCCCAATGAGATTGCTATTTTTCTAACATAGAAGTACCACCGAGTAAATACATAATATTTGCTCAACTCAATATAACATTCTATATTTCAGACAATACAGAAAATTATAAAATAGGAAATAAAGGCTTCCCATAATCCTATTCCTACAGCCACCCACCTATTATGGAGAAGGTCTCCCTACTCTTTCATGAACAGGTCCATACATGGATTTCTTCTTCCAACAAACAATAGCATGTAGTACAGGCTCTCTTCTGGGCTCCAAGAGTTCTCATTACTCCAAACTGTGGCTTTGGACAGAACCTGTCCTCACCTTCTGTCCAGATGGGAAAGAAGCCAATCAATCAATCAAATATTTATGGTAGAAAATGAGGGTTTCGAATTCCTCTAGAAATAAATGTTAGGACTTTGGGGCTTGCTTAGCTGTTGTGAAAGTGGAATTAGTGAATGGAGCCAGGGTGTCTCCTGAGGTCACTCTCACTACCTATGGGTTTCTAGGCATGGCTGGGCAGTTATGGAGTCAATCCATGCCCTGAAAGGCAGCCCAGATCAGAGAATGACATGCTCTTGTTCTCATTTCCCATTCTCTATTTCTCATTTCCTCTCTGCATGCCATTTGGGGGAAGTATTTCTTGCTTGTCCCAACTCACCCAGATTTGAGGGTAAGAAGACTTCTTAAGCCCTGCCCACTCCTATGCAGGCCCCGTTCCCTGTGTGGTCAGAGCACTGTACCATTCTGAGAGCTCTATATGTGGTGTCCTATACAGGTGATTTTTTGCTGGACGAGAAGATGTAATGAGTGATAATTGACTTGGACAGCTACCAAAAGTACTCCAAGCCATCCCAATTACCAGCCTTCCTTTCTGTCCCTTGAGAGATTGTGCTGTGGTCTCTGCCCTTGCCTGGACAAGATCCAAGACAATGGAGATTTTTACAAACAATTCTGCAATGTGACCCACAAGTGTGGGGCAGTCTAGCCCACTGGATCTGCTCCAGCTCTGATTTCTGTGGCACAGGAGAGCACCCTCCGCACTGTACATTGGCCTCTCATTGCTGTGAGGCATTTGGCAGGGTTTATAAAACATTCTCCAATTCTCTAAGCCTATCACGATGGGATTATTCCTGTAAAGGAACCTAATCCAAAAGAAAAGGGGGTAGCTGACAACTGACACTGCCCACTCGGGCACCAGTGTGGCTATAGCCAAAACCCAGGAGCAATGGCATAGGAAACATGCTAGAGGGTGCCGATTACAGAGGACAGGGGCATAAGCATTTATTACATGTTTGGTAGCATTTACTGTGCAACAAAGCCCTCAAGATAGACGCTGTGCCGCTTGCAAATCACCTCTCATTTTTCCTGACCACATTTCCTAAAAGCTACTTAGTTAAGTGGCAAACTCTGGACTCCTTCCCGTGTGCTGGTCAGTGCCAGATACTTAAGAAGGGGTTTACAGGAGAAGCAGGAGATGTAGTTGTTAATAACAACTACCCTGTACTGAAGGCATCATGTGGATCATACCACAATCTTTACAACAACTATGTTGTTGTTGTTAGGTGCCATCGGTATCCGACTCATAGTGACCCTCATAGGGTTTTCAATGGCTGACTGTTTCAGGATTGCCTTGGGAGTGGATTGCCACGTCCTTCTCCCATTTTTGTGGTGCTGGGAATTGAACTCAGGACCTCAGAGACTGCAGCTCAGCTCTACCAACTGAACTAAATCCCAGCCCACAACAACTATGATTAGACCCATTTTCCAGAGAGGAAAGTGGAGGCAATAAGGGGCAATTGTGCCAAGTCACCACAGGTGGTAGCTAAGCCAGGCAGTCCAACTCCACTGAGTGAGCAACCCTGCGTTGGCTGCAGTGCCCTGAGGTGTCTGCCCTGAGGACTCCACAGTGCAGGGGGGAGACAACCAACCCCCAGGTGAACAGTCGCTCCCCTCGTCTTTATTATCTCAGCTCTGCCCTCTTTTCCCCTATGTTGTTAGGTGCCGTCGAGTCCTGTCCAACTCATAGTGATCCTCATAGGGTTTTCAATGGGTACTTGTTTCAGGATTGCCTCAGGAGTGGATGGCCACATCCTTCTCCCATTTTTTCTTGGAGCTGGGAATCAAACCCGGGACCTCAGAGACTGCAGAGCAGTGCTCTGCCAACTGAGCTACATTCCAGCCCTCTTTTCCCTTCTAGACTCAGGTTAAAGAGGCGCACCTCTTCCTGGCTAGGCTCCTGCTTCTGATGGTCCTCCCTCTGTAGCCCAGTTGGGACCTGGCTCCCTTCCCACCCCCTTCAGAAAGCCTCCCTGCTTCCTTCTCTTTTTTCTCTATCTCCTGTCTCTGCTTCTTAAACAACCACCTGTGGTCCTCTCCGTGGACACAGCGATGGATGCCTCCTTCTCTAAACCTGGCGTGGAGCCCTAACTCTCCTGAAACTCATTTCTATGAGCTCATCTATAACCTTTTTTGTGGCCGAGATCCAAGAGACTTTCCCAGTCCTTGTTTCCATGGCTTCGCCACTATGTTTCACTCGGAGAATCTTCTCTTTGCTTCCCAAAATAGCCAGCTTTTCTCCTCCCTCTACAACTGTTCACGCTCTTTTTTCCTACCATCTCTTTCTCTAGGCTTCTTTCAAAGGATCTGTCTGCTCTTCCCGCCTTATCTGGACTTCTGAGGGCATGGGGCAGGGGAGGCTGGGTCATTCTCCTGCCTTCACTTCTATGATTACCATTTTCATCTCTCTGTCTCCAGCCTTCCTTCTGGAGCCCACTTGCTGTGCGACTATTTATAAGCCACACAAACTCTCCAGCTTCGGTTTCCTCATTTCTAAAATGAATGTATTCAATCAGATTTGTTATTCTTGACTCTAAGATAATGATAGAACCAAACATTTTTAAGTACATACTCTGCCAGGCAGGCCTGGCTCCATAATTTGTGGGGCCCAGGGCAAAGCAACCGCATGGGGCTCCTTGTGCAAAAACCAAAATTTTTGAGATAGCAACAGCAGAGCATTAAACCAAACGTGGACCTGTGACCTGCTGATCGTGGGACCCTATGGCACTGCACAGTTTGCAAGACTACGGAGCTGTCGCGTGTGCCAAGCATGGTTCTAAGCGTTTTACATATATTATTTATGCTCACATCAACCTTATGAGGTAGATACAAATGAGAAAAGCGAGGCAGAGAGAGATTAAGTGACTGCCCAAGGCCAAGAGTTTTGAATGATGGAGCTGAGAAAAATCACACCTGCCTGTTGGGGTTATTGTGAGACTCACAAACAGGAGGAGCCCAGTGTAGGGCGGTGCGCCCCTAGGGAGCCCTCAGCTGGCCAGGCCATCCCTTCCTCAGTAAGGGTGAGCCGCTGCTGCCAGCTAGCATCTGCATCCTCCTTTTCCTGTGAGTCTGCACTTTCTTCAGAGCTCTGCCCAAGCCCTTCCTCCCCTTCTAAGGGGCTCCTGCAGCAGGGGACCCACACCCACCCTCCAGATTATCGGTGACCTTCCAGCCTGGCCATTGGGTTATTTACAGCCTGAGCAGCCCTCACTTGCCATTGCCACCTTCTTGAAACTCTGTGATCACTCATCCCACAAGGCTACAGGGGAAACTTCTTAACATCTCCCTCCACAAACCTAAGGCGGCTTGCTGTCAAGGACAGGGAGGCCTTGGGGAGATACACTGTATCTGAGCCTTTGCGATGTGCTTGATTGCTTGATGTTGAATGCTTATAATTCTCCTAAGACAGTTCTAACCAGGCACTGCACCTTTCCTGGGTATACAGTCCTCCATTTTCCCTCCTCTTCCCCCTTTGGGGGTAGCTCAGAGACCCCTTCCTCCTCCAGGGAGCCTTCCCTGACCTCCACCCCAAGGTTAAGTGCCTCCTCTGGGCTCCCAACCCTTGTGCCACCCCATCACAACACTTGCCTCCCTTTATCCTTCTTTCCAATGAGGTAACGAACGTCTTGAGGGCAGAGACAAGTTCTGTCTTATCACAGTACTTGGACACAGCAAGTTTTCAATGAGTTTGTTTGAGCAAATGAATGAATGAATAAAAGTAGATATTAAGTAGGTGTTGGTTAAAACTCCAGGCTCCTGTGTGCCCTTTAGCACAGGGTTTGTAACCCAGTGGGCATGTCTGTAAACTAATGAAGTGGGTAAAAACCAGTGGCAGCCCCTGAATTTCCACTGGGGAAGGGGGTCAGGGGATTCCTCTTGGCAGAACAATGACAAAGATGCTAGGCATGACATTTGAGAGTCAGTGTGGGAGCAGAGGCATGGAGGACAGTTGTCCTAGGTCAGAGGTCAGCAAACTGCGGTTCATGGTCCCAATCCAAATTCCCACTTGTTTTGGCACAGCCCATGAATGTTTTTTCTACATTTTAATTAACGGAGTAATTACAATCAACTTTTCATTGCTAGGATTTGAACCCAAGGCCTTACACATGCTAAGCACATACTCTACCACTGAGCTGCTCCCCTGGCCCAGGGTTTTTACATTTTTAAATGAGTGGAAAAAATTTCAAAGCATATTTATTATTACATATGAAAATTATATGAGATTCAAATTTCAGTGTCTGGAAAGTTTTGCAGGAACAGAGCTGCACCTACTTACTTATGCACTGTGCTTGCTCTATTGCTAGTGCAGTTGTTACAACAAGCGTCATATGTGGGCAAAGCTTAGACTGTTTACTCTGTGGCCCTTTATAGAAAGCCTGCTTGTTGCTGGCCCTGACTTCTGACCTAGAGAGGCAGGATGCATGCTGCCATGTGGCCACAAGGTGGCAGGCTTTCCTCATGGTGCTTCTGGCCGCATGGGCGCCTCTAAGAAGTCTGGACACAGAGGGCTCTGGAGAGCCACCCTGGCAAGGGCAGCGGGCTCCTCCCAGCACAGCTTAGGGAGACAGGCAGGCAGTGTCACTGATGGAAGAGGCGAGAGGGAGGCCAGGGAGAGTTTGGGGTCTATTTGAAGGGCACAGGGCTGGTGGCCGGCCTCTCGGGGATGCTCTGTTTCTTTAGTTTAAGTTGTATTTGTATTTACAGTATTCTCCAAACAAACTGATTTGTTTATTTCACCCCAAACTACCAGTCAAGAAAGTTGTGGGGCTTTCGCACAACCAGTAAAAGGTGGGGACACAGTGCCTGAGGGAATATGGGGGCCCTGCCAAGCAGAGTGGCTGGAACATGACAGCCCTGCTCTCTCTTTCTTTCAAAACCTGGGGCTTGAAACTTCCTCCAGGTGCACAAGGGTTTAGCTCTGCGCCAACCACTCAGCTCCAAAGTGGCCAATCTGCAGAGAGGGAGAAGCGGGGAGACTCCACGAAGTGGCTCGCTGGGTCACTAGCTGTTCAGTGGCAAAACTGGGAATGCATCAGGGCCTGCCCATTCTAAAGCCTGTCTTCTCCACCACGAGTCCTGAGAAGGTCACAGCCAGAAGCAGGCAGCTACACCATCCTAAGACCAGAGCCTTCCTCACTCACCGCATGTCCCCAGGCCTAGCACCCAGTCATCATCCACTGAGTGAACAAATGAATGCAGCCTTCTGAACACTGTTTTGAATTGCCTGCCCTGTCCAGCCGCCTGCCCTCCAAGGCGTTGGCAGGAGACGAGCCAGGGAGTCAGAGCTGCAAGTGGGAAAAGTGCATCATGAGGTGTGGTTCTTGGCACACCGTGGGCTCTTTCTCCCCAGGGCACGGGTGCCTCCGGCATGCTGCCTGCTCTGGCCCTTTGTTCCTTTCCTTCCCCGGGCTCCCACGCCCTTGTTGGCTTCCACAACAGGTCCTAGCCAGTCTTCTTCTATGACGTCGACATCTGTTGCTAAAGCTCCTTTGTAGTGGCTGCAGACACTGTCCTAACATCTAACCACTTTCCTGGCTGAAAACTTGTTTCCGTGGGGCTGGTTCTTAGTCCAGTGAACGTGTGCCGGGACGGCCACATAACCGGATTCCAGCCCTTCCCATGACTTACTGGGTGGCCCTAGACCGACCTCCTTTCCTTGAGACCCCTTGCCTCCTCCATGTCCAAGATGGCCTTGGAAAGGACATAGCAGAGAGGGCTACCCCTGAGAGCTAGGAGCCTGAAGCTGGGTTCTAGCCAGTCTGGAGGTCCTGGGAGATGAAGACTGTCCACTTGGAACACACACTGAAAGGAGAAACCTTCCTACAGGAAATTAGCTCCAGAGAGACTTTGGATAAACCTGGTCCTTAAGAGATTACATAGCAGACAGCCAGAGCCCATGTGAGCTCCATGTAACGTGTTAGAAGTCAGGAACAAGGCTGAGAGGGTCGTGATCAAGCCTGGCACCTCTGACACCTCTCCAGTTCATTAGGCTGGCTTGCTCTTTGTATTGAGTGATTGTCAAGCCCTCAGTCATTTAACAAACAGGCAATAAGCACACGCTGTGGTTACAGCAGGGAGCCGCACAGACGTGGCCCTTGGCCTCCACACCCGGGAACCCCAAGGAAGAAGGGGAGCTATCAAGCCAGGCTGCAGAGCATGCTATGTGGGAGCAGGGCCCTCCCTGCTCCACAGCTGGGAGAGCGGAAACCTTGATGTTCAGGGCGGATGGAAAGTTTGAGCCAGGCACTTCGAGGCCTTTTGTCTGGCCTTCCAATTACTCAGCCTAAGAGCACCCTCCTGTCTGCTCCTGCCATGTCCTCCCTTACTGGAAGGGGCACCCTCCCAACTCTGCTCAGGCTCAGCGCGCTGAGCCTGGGCTGCCCTTCTGGAGCAAACCTTGTGCTGCTGGAAGAGCCATGCAGACGATCAGTGACAGCCGCTGGGCCCTTTGGGCAGGAAGATATGAGTATGGCACATAGCCAGGCGATGAACGGCATCTGCAGCGCATGGCAGGGCTAATTAGCTGCAGAGAGGGTGTTGTTGATGTTTACTCAGAATGTGGTCGTGACAGGTAGCAATCCCTGCTTGGTCTGAGTTGAGTTTGGAGGCTCTCTTGCTGTCAGACCTGGCTCCTTTTGGAGGGGCCCCTGCTGGGCACACACAGGTATGTCTGTGGTGCTTTCCAGATGGGCTGTGGCTGAGACTGAGGGAAGGAGGACAGATTGCAAGGAAACCGGGTGGGGAGCTGTGTGGAAGGAGGCAGATGTGTGCACATAAACACACCTGTTCTAGAGAGAACTGGGCGATGAAGAGCTAAGCAAGGCAACTAGCACAAAAATGGAAGATGCCATTACCCAAGTCTGTCCCCCAAAGCAAAATCTCAGGCAGGTCAGCCAACCTCTCTGGGCCAAAGAGCTCTGTCAAAAATACAGAGGGCAGTGAGCCCATGGAAGCTCTTCCAAGAAGCTACCCGTGTAGTTGCCAGGGCTACAAAATAGAGTGCAGGAGTCCTAAACTGAGGGCACCCCTGCCCCAGGACATTTGCTAATATCTAGAGGCATTCTCTTTGTTCCCTGTGGGGGAGTGTGACTGGCATTTAGTAGGAGAGACCAGGGATGTTGCTAGATGTCCTACAATGCACAGCACAGCCCCTCCCCCAAGAGAGGAGTTTGCAGTTTCTGTGTCACCAGCGTTGAAAGCTGGAGATGCAGGCTCAGCTCTGCATTCTGCATGATGTGGAATTTGGGGAGAGCTGTGCACCTCATCTGAAAAATGGGATAACATGCCCTACACAGCTCACCATACAACTCTTTGGGGCTCACAACCCAAATACACAGTAAAACTGTGCTGTAAAGGACTTTCCTTAGCTACTCTGAATTTGAAAGTTGCATGTGACTAAAGCACCTAATACAGTGACTGGCATGTTGTTGTTATTAGGTGCTGTTGAGTAGGGTCTGACTCATGGTGAACCTATGGAAAACAGATGAGACACTCCCTGACACGATGCCACGTCAAGTACTCTTGTCAGTGCTTCTCTGCTTTTTTTTTTTTTTTTTTTTTTTGCGGTACTGGGGGTTGAACCCAGGGCCTCGAGCCTACATGCTCTGCAAGTGCTGGACCACCGAGCTGCACCCCTCAGCCCATTTTTTTACTTTTTGAGACAGGGTCTCGCTAAGTGACACAGACTGCCTCTGGTCTGGAACTTGCGATCCTCCTGCCTCCGCCTCCCAAGCTGCTGGGATGACAGGCGTGCGCCACCCCGCCTGGCTTCTCTGCTATTCTTAATGTTTTCAGTGACTGTTTCAGGAGTGGGCTGCCAGGTTCTTCTCCCAGGCCTACAGCATCTGGTATTCCCAGGAGGTCTCCCATCCAAGGAATAACCAGGCCCGACCCTGCTTAACTTCTGAGATCTGATGCCACAGTGGTATGGCTGCAGGCGACTGGCACACAGTAGGTGCTTACTGAGAGAGAAGCAGCATGGTGGGAAAAAAAGGACACTCCCCCTCTCTGGCCAGTTTCCACCCTCTCGCTGGGCCTCTTCTTTGGTCTAGCCTCTCTGTAAAGTTCTGTACAGGTATAGGGTGTCGATGTAAGCAGAGACTGTCTTGGAAGCACCCTTGAGGGATCGTGGTCAGGACGGCAGGCTGACACAGGACTCTGGGAAGCTTTGCCAAATCTCAAGGGACAGCCGCCCAGCTGCACGCCAGGGCCCTGTGCTTCCTGCCTTTATGGTGCTGAAGCCAGGGCAGCAGCAAAGCCAAGGGCCTCAGTTCACTGGAGGCCAGCGCCCTCCCCCCGCCCCACCCGCCAGCCATGCTCCTTCACATTCACCCTACAGATTCGGAAAGGGAGGCAGCAGTCTGGCGGTCCGCTGGTGGAGTGGGTGTGGGTAGCGAATCCTGAGCCCAGCACCAAGGATGACCTTTCACCCTATCCCTCAAGTGCTCTTCCATGCTGGGCGTGGTGGCTCACACCTGTAATCCCAGCGGCTCAGGAGGCGGAGGCAGGAGGATCGCAAGTTCGAGACCAGAGGCAGTCTGTGAAACTTAGCGAGACCCTGTCTCAAAAAGTAAAAAAATGTGCTGGGGATGCAGCTCAGTGGTCCAGCACTTGCAGAGCATGTAGGCACAAGGCCCTGGGTTCAACCCCCAGTACCAAAAAAAAAAAAAAAAAAAAAAAAGACTCTTCCAACACTGCCCGTCTGTGGACACTATGATATGGGCACCCATGGCACCACCTACCCCTGCTCTTGCCTCCAAACTAGGAAGGCCAGCTGTATGCTGTATCCTTGAGATGTGATGAGCGAAAGAATATTCCCGCAGCGTACGTGCAAGCACCAGAACAGAGGGCAGTCACGCTGAAAACCAGGAAGCCAGGAGGCAGAACAGAGGCAGCCAGAGCTTGGGCAGACAGGCAAATGCGAAGAGCTGCACTTTATGACTTCACGAGCCTAAGCAATCTTTGCCCTTTAGTCTCTTTCCCCAGCATTTCAGAGCTGGAGGTGGGCAGAGACCATCTTCCCACCCCAGTGTAAGGCTGATGCGAAAGGGTTCCTGCCTTGAAGGCCGGCACTCAGCCATCACACTGAGTCACTTCCTCTTCAATATGTTTTCCCCTTCATTTCTATAGAAAGTGCAGAAAAACCCATCTTGGCACATGGAGAAACTGAGGCAGAAAGGAGGCCCTGGGACCCTCCTAGATGTCAGGGCAGGGGAGGGAACTGGGCTGGCTTGTGTGGGTTGGGGGAGGGGATAATGCTAGGCAGCTACATTCCCTGGGGGTGAGGGGTGTGTAGGTCTCAGCAGAATTACTTAGAAGATAGTCTCTTCCCTCTGAGGAGGTGTCCACCCTTCATGTCCCACACCATCAAGGTGACCATTCTGAGCTGAGGTCCAACAGGCCATGTCCCCCGTCATCCGCTCTCCCTCCCCTCCCCGTCCCCCCAGAACAAGCACATGCCACACTGCTAGGCCGAGGTGCATGAGGAAGCACTTCCCAGAAGTGTTTAATCTTCGAAGGCTCAGGGAGGTGGGTGGGGTCCCTCTCCCACACACCTGGACGCTAACCTTAGGATTGACGGAGACAGCCCTGGGCTCTGGCTCACCCTTCCTCTCCTGCCCCTCCCTACCCAGGCTGCACTCCTGCACCCACAGCGCATCCCCCCAAGACATCCGGGCCCCTTCCCCAGCACCACAGTGGCCCAGGGCTTTTCGGAAGGAAAGGAAGGAGGCGAGAGTTTGGTTCAGAGGCCAGAGGCCAAGAAAGACTGGCTCGGTCCCTTTGGCGGGGTGCTTCAGCCTTTGCCCTTTCAGTGCGCTGCCCACCCCAGTGGGCTCACAGAGCCTGCGGTGGGGCCGCATCTCCTGCGCCCATTCACACTCTCCCTCGGCCCCCACCAGTCACTGCATGGTGAGGTGGTGTTGTGGGATCGTTCACTGGCTGCCCTGGCCCAGCACTGTGGCAAATAAGGCCAACCTGCTTTGGGGAAACTGAGGCTCCTGAGTATGGCTCACAGGAGGCTAAGGCTAGTCTTTGGCTGAAATGTAACTGGGGAAGCCCTGGCAGGTGAAGGGGACCAAGGACCCTCCGTGAGGAAGTGGGCAAGGGCTCCTGTCCATAGGTCCCTGTCTCCTCCCCGCACACTCCACTCCCTTCATTGGGCTTCAAGCCAAGGCCTCGTGAGGAGAGGAGAAGGCCCAGGGGAAGGCACTGTAAGAGCCCCTGAGGCTCTCGGCAGGCTGCAGATGATGGCAGAGGAGGGAGGCAAAGGGGCTCTCCTGGTGGTGGTGGTGGTGGTGGTGATGGTGGTGGTGGTTGTTGTTGTTGTTGTTGTTAGGTGCTACCAGCTCTCCTGGAGGCAGTGTCAAATCCTGCCACGGGCTGCAGGTGATGGGTACAGGCACTCTGCTCGGAGTCCAGTGCAGGTGGCTGCAGGGACTGGTCCAGGAAAGCCACAGCAGTGGGCGTCCTGGCTGTCCCAGGCATCATTTCCATCAGGAGTTCCGAGGCTGGTGCAAGACTGGAACCTACGATTCCTGGCTGAGAGCCCCCGGCTTCCCTTTTTTACACCAACTTCTCAGAAAGCACCAAGAAGCCCAAGGAAGGAGAAGCTGGCTGGCTGGGGATGCCCTGGAGATCCTGTCCCAGTAAGGCATGGAGGCATGGCCTTCACTCCACCCCGGCAGGGCTGGCTCAGTGGAGGGTCTTGGCACAAAGGAGAGCAGACACTCGTCAAGCTTCCACTTCATGTAAACAAGGTGGCAGTGACCTTTGTCCGGCCACTGCGGTTTGGTGGAGGCACGTGACGGTCTTGAGATGCTTCGGGTCCTCCCACCTGGGATTCAGGCCTTGAGGCCAGCAGGGAGATGGGAGGCTGGTTGGGTGTGATGTGCAAACCGGTACAAGGTGAGCCTGTGCCCTCCTCGGCCCGGGACAGCCAGGTGGGCACCTGCAGGTCCTACCCGCCATCCTGCAGCTCAGGAAATCAAGCAATTGATGGGTTTGGTGGAACTGGGACTTGTTTTACCTGCAGAGACAAGGGACACAGGCAGGAAAGGACATAAGTGAGAAGCTCAGTGGGTTTGCCTCCAGCCCCATCCTGTGTGCTGTCTCAAATTTGGGGGCCCAGAATTACTGTCTCCCCTCTAAACTGCTGATCTGGAAACTAGGTCAACAGGGCACCCGGGAGAGCACAAGGGAAGAAGATTCTCCCCCAGCAGCCTCAGCAGGATCCCCATGGTTTGGGACATCAAGGGGCCTCCGGAGTCAAGGATGACCGATGACTAAGAAGTCTCGCCAAGCCATCCGTCACCAGCTGCTAACATCTTAGGCAGCTTCAAGCTCAAAGCGCAACCCTAGATGCTCCCAGGTGCTCTTCAGGGGCAGCCATGCTGCCAGGGTCACCGGCTCAGTTCTAGAGTGGAGGCTGGGGGCTCGTGCCCACCGTCCACCAGCGACAATGTTGGAGCCTGGTCTTCCAGGCCAGCCTCAGCTCCTTCTGCCACACAGGCAGAAGGGTTGGAAGAGAAAAAGCTGCACCTCCAGGCAGGAAGGCCAGGAGCCCTGTCGGGTGGGGTGGCTGCACTGCTGCCTGTGGGGTGACCCTGGGTGGAGGTCAGGAAGTGGCGCAGCCCCCGGGGGTGGCGCAGGCCGCAGCAGCCCATTTCTCCAGTTCCCAGTTCCCCAGCCTCTGCATCCATTTCCACATCCTTCACAATCCCAGGGCTGGCAGTTTCTGCTCTGAGCTGGGTGGGGGATGGAGGGGGCCGTGTCGCAGATCTGACACCTCCAGCGGCTGGAGGCAGAGTCCCGGTCCTCTAAGCCCGGCCACCTCTCCCAGGTGGAGGCCAGGTGTTAGTTCCTGCAGGTTCCAACCTGCACAGCAAGGGCCGAGTTCCTGGGGCTCACACCACCTTCCACAGCCCTTCAGTGTGAATTTAATTAAGGGGGTGTCTGCCTCCTTTTCTGGGCTGTTAGCAGGAGAGACACCCAGCAGAGCCAGACCTGCAGCTCCTTCCCCCAACCTCGCAGCTGCCACAAAGCCACCGCTCAGGCCCACAGTCTGTCTGCCACGGCTTCCACTGAACTCACTCTCCAGGACTTACTGCAAAGACAGCTGAGCCTCCATAGCGGGGCCCCCGACTCAGGCTGCCTAGGAGGAGGCGAGAGAGGAGACAGTCGCCTTTCTCGGAGGTGCTGAGGGCTGCGTCTGGTGCGGCCCTGCTAAAGTCATTAAATTCTGCTGCCCCCGTCCTCGGTGCAGCTACAGACGAATCGTCCCCACTTCCTCTCCTCAGTGGCTTGTTTTATTTGCTTGGCCTGCTAAGCACACGCTGAATTCCTCCCCAGAGGCAGCACATTTTGGAGTCAGGTAAGAAAAATCAATCTCCGGATCCAAAAGTGGAGCAGGAATGCGGGTCTGGGGGCTGCAGCCTGCACACTGCCAGCTCCTTTTGGAAGAAGGCTGGCTTTAGCAGGGCCTGCTGCCTCGATCTGTATGGCTGGACACGGGCCTGGGCAGATTCCTGAGCCTTAGGATTCATTTCTGTGCCACTGACAGAGGAATGGGTTTGAGGGCAAATTCTGTGTTCTATCATTCCTTCCGTGCTCATTTAGCGGGAACCTACCATAGGCAGGCGAATCAGAGCCACACATTAATGGGGAAGAAGGCCTGAGCAACCAAAAGGAATTTCTTTGTATAAGGTATAGGTGGCATGGCTTTGGGTGGCCCAAAGAAGGCTTATGAGAGAAAGTCAAGCTGCAAATGGGAGGTAACACTGAGGACTGAAAATAGTGTAGGGCGGGAAGAGAGGCTGTCTAAATGCAGGGGGTGGGGCACGCTGGAAGGGCTGGAGTGTGACAGCCCGGAGCATCTGGAACCACAGCTGGCAGGCAAGGTGGTGCAGGAAAGAGAGTTAGGAGCTTGGATATGGAAGCGTAGTCACAAGGCCATGACAAGGACAAGTCCCGTCTTCGTATAGGTTTCAAGGCGTCACATTCCTTTTACCTGGAAGATTCTCTGCCTGATGTCCACATGGCTTTCTCCCTCCATCAGGGCCCTGTTGAATGCTCGCTTGGGCTGGGAGAGGCCTTCCCTGACCATCTTTTATAAAAGGCTGAGTCCTTTCCCTGCCTCCTCCTCTCCCCAGCGTAACGTGCTCCCTCTGAGAAGGGCTTTGTGCATTCTGTTCCCTGCTGCACAGGAGCTCAGAACAGAGCCTGGCACAGAGCAGACTTTTTCTTCTTCCTTTCCCTTGCTTTCCTTTCCTTTCCTTTCTTTTCTTTTCTTTTTTTCCTTCCTTCCTTCCTTCCTTTCCCTTCCTTCCTTCTTTTTCTTTTCTTTTGTACTTGGGGGTTGAACCCAAGTCCTCACACATATTTTGCAAGTGCTCTACCACTGCATTGCACCCCCAGTTCATTTTTTTTTAATTTATTTTATCTTGAGATAGCGCCTCACTAAGTTACACAGACTGCCTCTGATCTTAAACTTGCGATCCTCCTGTCTCCACCTCCCAGAGTCACTGGGATGATAGGCGTGCACCTCAGTGTCTGGCTCAGAGTAGACACTGGGTAGACACGTACTTATTGAATAAAATGAATGAGAAGGCAATGACCAGCTACTTGGAGTTTAAACCAATACTAACCACAACAGGAACAATAGCAGCACTGGGTGACAAGCAGGCCCTGTCTGACCTAGCTCCTCCCTCAGATAGGGACGTAAGGGCCAGTTAGGCCCAATAGAAATCGAAAGGGCAGAGGGATTATGACACCAATAAGAATACACATAGTTGCCTCTTCTCTGGAGCTGGGAGGGCTTGGTCACTGTGCTCCCCTCACCCACGCTTGTGCGATTGAATTCTGCCACTGGTCACAGATTAGGTTCCAGCTCCCATACACCAACTAGGGCCTGACCCACACTCCTTGGAGGCAACACTGCACTGTGAAACCCCACCTAGACAAGCAGCACTTGAGTAGCTGTACCCTAGAACAGGGACCATAGGTCCTTAAGAAGCTCGGAGCCCAGAAAATACTTCCCCGAAAGTTCATCCCTGACAGGGACCCAGATTTCCAGGAGAGAGATCCCAGACCTCTAGCTCCTCAGAACGATGCAAAAGAACCTGAAGTCCCCAAAGGCAAGAGCCCACTGGCCACAGCTCTCCAGAGCCAGTCCAAGCTGCCTGCAGGGTGGCTCAACTACACATAAATCAGGGGGACCCAGAAGAATTCCAGAAAGGCCTGGCCACTGCAGGTCTCACAGGAGAAAGCTGGGAAGAAAAGTCCCCACGCTCACCCTCCTCTCAGCTCACAGGACACCAGCAGGAAGGCTCCAGCCTACACTCAGGCTTTAAAGATGCAGGGAAACTGTCTTATCCAGCCCTATCTTTCTGGAGACAGCCACAGTGGCTTTGCAGAAGGCCCTGGAAGGCAGAGGCCCCACAGCCCTTCCTTACTGCCTGGGCATGGCCACAGGGCCTCGCCTCTCTGCAGCTCAAAGATCTTCTTTGTGAGATGTTGTTATTAAGCAAGATGTTCAAAGACCACATGAGTTTTGGGTGAAAGCCTGCCAGCCTGTGTCCCTCTTCAGTTTCTTTAAAAATGTCTGCCCTTTCCCAGTGATCCCCTGGGGGAGCTGGACGAGTAAAGGGCAGAGCCTTGTCTGAGTCACCTCTGTGTCATCTCCTGGTCTGAGGACCCTCTGCGATGGACAGCTACATGGGGAAACCAGGGCTCTTGTTTAAACTGCAGTGCAGACACTATTCATGAGATTTGCAACGGGGCTGTCTTCTGGCTGCTCCTCCCTGAGGCTGGGGATCTCCGCCCCAGAGAGCCTGCCCAGAACTCCCGGTGGGCACAGGTGGCTGGCTGGAGGGAAGGCACCGCTCACCCTGCACAGGGGCAGGTCTGGCTGAGAGAAAAGGCGGAAGGAAAGGGTGCCCGCTTTCTGCCACTAGAGGGTGCTCTGGGCCCGTAAACCACCAGGCAGCTTCCCAGCCCGGCTCCAAAGGAAGCTATTCTGTGAGGCTCTCCCAAGGGCCGCACCTGGGTTTGCAAAAATCTGCATGCTGTTTGACAACTATATACTTCTTATCAAGCAGTTTTACAGGCTGTCGGCTCCTCACTTTTCCTATCTTTCTTTCACCCACCCTGTCATCAATCCACACTCTCCCTTGACAACAAGGCAGCACCAAGACAGACAGGACAGAGTTGGAATCAACTAAGAGGGACCTGGGAACGCAGCACCTGCGGCACTGTGACCAGGTCATTCAGGCGCCGGGCTAACTTGCCACCCCCTCCTCCTTGAGGAAAGACAGCCCGGCAAGAGGAGGCTGGGTCTAGGTGGCAGCAACGCATCATGAGCTGAGCCCCTACCTTGGCTGTCCTGACCACATTCTGAATACTCTGGGGGAAAGGGGATCCCTTCCCAGGATGGGGGTCCCAAGGAAGAAGCTGGGGTGATTTCCCCGGACCACAGTTCCGGGTGCACGAACACTGCCAGTTCCCACCCTGGGCTCAGGCTGGACTGTGCTGTTGGGTGTATGACCCTCTCAGGCCACAGTCTTGCTGCTCAGAGCCTCTGCCAGAGGGCTGAGCCAGCCGGCCAGAGCTGAGAAGGGCTGGGCTTCTTATCCTGCCTTTGAGGAAGAAAGAAGCAGGGGGAGCAGAGGCCTCCTGAGGGAGCCTGAATATCAGGGCCTCTGGGATTGGCTGCCCATGGGGGTGGGCATGGCATGGGATGTGCCCACTGCGTTTCTCCCAGGGATGGAGGGGGAGAGCTGTGGCTCCCAGCATCCCTTGGACCGTCCCAATGGTGTGTGCTGGCCACACTCGCCCTGGCTCTTCTCCCTTTGTCAGGGTGCCAGGCGCCGTGGAGAGGGCCCTCCTGAGGGTGCAGTCGATTCTGCCTGGCTGGCTCCAGGGCACTGTGTACAAACACTCAGAGACAGGTGACCGCCCAAGTCATTCAAGCGGGGGAACCTGAGGCTGAGTGACACACTGGAGGCGTCTGAGAGAAGGGACAAGACAATGGGCTTGTGTTTCTATGGAAACAGCACCTCAGGGTAAGGAGCTGAGGAAAGAGAAAGCTTCCACCTCACCTCCAGTCAGGACTTGGGGAACAGCCCCGCTGTGGTTGGGCTCCCTCCCTCCCCGTCCCTGCCAGGTGTTCACCATGGCAACCCTCCTGCCAACAAGAGGTGCGGAGCGGCAGTAGCATCTGGTGTTGGGGGAACCAGGGAGCCCAAGGGGAATGGGAATAGAGGCCGGCCGCCTGGCCCCTGACAGGCCCTGGGCCTGGGCCCAGGCCTGGGTTTGAAACCAGCCCATGACCACTTCCAGCCAATATACCTCTCCCTGCTTCCACCTGCCACCTTCAGACTCAAAGGGTCTGAGGTCATTGTGAAGGTAAATGGAGAGAGAGCCTGGCCTATGGAGCCCCTCAGGAAATGCGTCCAGCCCCAGTGGGGGAGGGGAGGCCCTGGTACTCCTGCCATGTCACAGAGACTCCTGCCCTGCTCTACAAGGAAACGTATCCCTTGAGCACAGCTTGGGTGTGCTGGGCTTGGTAGGTGCTGGGAATAAGCACAGGGAGGCTGTGTTGCTGCCTCTCAGCCACTAACAATCAGGTCAAACCTGGGGCTATGGGGACATCTGAGACCTGGGAGCCCTCAGGTTGCCCAGGACAAGACCTTAAGCCCTGTTTTTCCATAGCTAGTCAGCCAGGGAACCCTCTTCTCATTGCCACAAAGCTCCACAGCCATGGAAGGAGAGATCCCAACGTGGAAATCCTTCCAAGTCAGGGATGCTGATACAAGAAAGACGCCACAGCAGCCTAGATGTCACTACCAGCCTCCTGAAAGGCCACACCAGAGAATGTTCTGGGGTCTTGAGAGGATCCCAGAGAGAGGTCCAGAAAGACTTCCCGCCACACCATCAATCTGTCCCTGAGGGTAAACCAGCTTGTCAAACAGACCCAGGGAAAACTCTTTACCACAGAAACAGGAAGCTGGGTCAGGGCACAGGTGGGGCACAGGTGAGGGTGGGTGTGTCCGTCCAGGCTCGCTCTGGCAAGAAAGAGCCCTGGACTCGGAGCCAGGGCTTGAGCCTTAGCCCTGCCCCGCTGGCCTGTGCCCCTGTGTCTTAATTCACAAAGGGGAAAGCCGAGGCACGTCCTTCATTTAGCTGAGTTACTGTGAGGACTGATCCAAGTGCCATCTAGAGGGCGTGACAGAGCCCCTAGATGACTCCCTGCCCACAGCTGTACTGACCACTGGGCATGGCCAGGATCACTACCCCTTCTCAAAGAGGAAACTGACACTCAGAACTGCAGAGACTTGCCCAGGGCCACCAAGAATATGAAGGCCAGAGCCAGCCTGGGAACCAAGGACCTTCTGACCACTGGGTCCCCGCTCTCTCGGTGCCAGCTGACCCTGCATCCAGGAGGCGACGATCCTCCAAAAGGGCCACGTATGGGGCCTGGGGGGCCCGAGCCCCGGGGAGCAGGCTCACCTGAGATACTGGCACTGGACGCCTCGTGGGGCTTCTTTCCCATCAGAAACTCCACGTCGGTGAAGGTCTCGGTGGACAGCGAGCTGGCCATGGTGTTGGGTGCCGCCGGCCTCTTGGTCCGACGGCTGAAGAACCGGCTGCCAAAGCGCTTGCCCTCCTTGGCTGGGGTGGCCTCCCCGTTGGCAGCTTCGCCCTTGCCGTTCTGGGTAAGCGGCTCGCGGGATTTGGGCCTCAGGTCTATGTGCATGGGAGAGCCCGCCCTGCCACCCTTCGGGCTCAGCTCTCGGGAGGGAATGGGCTCCACGGGGGGCAGCACCTGCGGCACTGTGACCAGGTCATTCAGGAAGCTCTCCAGGCGCCGGGCCGACTCGCCACCCCCTCCGCCCTCCTCCCGCCCCTCTGGGGTGCCACCAGCCTCCTGCTGTTGCCGGGCAGCCCAGCGCATCATCTCCCCTGGAGAGGGGCGGCTGCCTGCCACCAAGGCATACTTGGGGTTGATGAGCTTGCGAGCCACGGTGGAGGAGTAGTGGAGACCGAGGCGGCCCACGCCCCCCGCCAGGCCCAGCTGCCGGCACAAGTCCACCTCCTCGGAGATGGCGTACAGCTCGCGGAACTCCACATCAAAGGGCTCCACATTCTGCCCGGTCAGGAGGAGAAGGAGGTTCCTGTCCACATAGGAGGAGCTCCAGGTGAACCTGGGGACACAGAAGCAGACGCATGTGCCGGGCACTCTCCCTTGTCCTGTCAGAAGCCACTTCATTACCCCACAGCCTGCCCCGACCTATGGCATCGCTATTGCCAGATCACCTGCTGCCTGGCGGAAGGCACCTCCTGCCTTCCTGCTGGACTACTCTCCCTCCACCAGCCCAAACCCTTCCTTTCCCCAGGTCTTGGCATCAAATGCAGGCAGTGGATACAGGGCATGGGCACCGCCAGTCAGGCCCTGCATGCCTCGTACAACGGGGCTTATAGGGCCTAAGGCACAAACTGTCAGAATGATCACTTAATGCACAGAGTCGTGAGGCTCAAATGAAATAACTTTTTATAAATTGTTAACTTGACCTGGAGCAAACACACATCCAATGCGTAGTCACTAAGCTGCCGCTGTTAACATTGTTCCATTCCCTATTGGTTCTTCTCTGAATTTTGAGAGCAATTAGGTGCCTGCAAAAACCCGTACCTTACTCTCAAGAGAGGACTCAGGCCATTTATTAATTGTTTCATGTGCTCAGCTCTTTCTCCCTCACCTAGATTTTAACTTACTCAGAGGACAGAGAGTGTCCACATAGTCTCTCCCATTCCTAGTAATTTACTGTTAAATGGAGGTTGGGAAGAACTCCCTCTGCCACAACTAGTCACTGTGAACCGTGAAAAGCAGGCAGTGCTTAGGGTCCTGTAGGAGTTCACTGTCTTTCTGGGATAATTCGCCAGCCAGAAAATTTGAGGAAAAGGACTGGGCAGGAGGCTGTTTGCCACTGGGGCAGACGATGCCTCTTAAAACTCACAACTGTGGAGGCTCCAGTCTAGAACCTTCCCAAAGAGTTACCACAAATAAAGGCCTCCTGAACTCTCCTCTGCCCTGGCCCAACTCACCTGTAGGAACCGGTGGCTACTTTGTCACCATCCACCATCAGGAACCTTGAAGACAGGGTCCCCTTGACCTTCCCCATGGGCATGTAGAAGCCGACACCTGTCACTGAGCGGACTCGAATGTTCTGTTGGAAGAGGAGAAAGGTGCAGTCATCAGGTCTGGGGAGGCCGCGAGGCGCTGCTTCCGCAGAGGAAGGGTCCTTGTGCCCACAGACCACGCCTGCTGGCTCCTGTGCTCACTGGTTTCTCTGCTTCCTTCAGCCTTACCGTTAGAACTGCATCTGGAGAGCAAAAAGAAGTCACCAAATCTCACTTTGGGCATGGATAAGCCCAGAGGGGGTCTTGTCCATTCTCCAAATCCCCCAGAAGAGAAACACAGCTCTAACTTGAACTTGGCAGTGAAGTCAGTGATTGTGTAGGCTGAACTCCCCAGGAGTGGACCAGAACTGCCTCATTCAGCCTTCGCAGTCTCGGGATAAAGACGTAAGCGAGGCGTGCAATTTAGCAGTTATCAGTTCCTGAGCCAAGGCTTTATACAGAAGGAAAAGCGTTGACAGCCCCTAAGCTGGGGAAGAGGCAGGAAGAGTTGGAGGGAGGAGCAGAGGGAGGGTCTTTCTCATCATGCCCCGCCCCCAGTAGTGCAACTTACCCGGATCCGGAAGTCAGTAAGCTCCAGGCCCTGACACATCTCCAGGAAGTACTTCACTCCCGCCTCGTCCAGGATGATATACACTGGGACCCGGCGCTTAGAGGCGGCGTCCACAATGTCTTGGAAAATATCCCCATCAGTGAAGAGGTCCATGACCACAGCAATGACCTGGACAGGGGAGAGTGCTGGTGAGGCCTGTGGTGACTACACACATTTGGAGACACACCCACCCAAAGAGGACCAGCTTTCCCTGGGACAACGGTGCCCAAGAGTCAAAAATCCCACCGGTACTACTCCTGGGTTCTCCAGGGCCTCACCCTGTGCACATCTGAACCCAGGAGCCTGGACAAACCTCAGTCCCCTCCAGGGACTTCTAGCGACTCTTCAGAGGCTGCTTCAGGGGAGAGCTGGGAGGCTGAGGGGAGCCGCTCTTGCTGCCCCGGGGAAAGAGCATGTGCAAGGAGATGCTATGGCAGGGTTCAAGGGATGGGCTCATTTCCATCAGCCACAGATCTGCTTGAACATCACTTTCTCAGCAGGCCTGGGCGTTATGATCTCCTGGCAGTCATGCAAAGCCCTGTGCTTCCCCTGGCACAGATCTGGGAAGAGCTCCAGGGGGCTCACACGCCCCTGGCCTCTGGTGTCCAGTCCCTCCCACCCCATCCTCAGAGAAAGGACACTGCGGAGGACCCTTTACTTGCAAAAGTCATTCCTCATTAAGCACCATGGAAGGAGAGGCCTTTTGCAGCCTCGTGTAGGCTGCCTCTGGCCTCAAATCCTTGCAATACTTCTCCCTCAGCCTCCTGGGTAGCTGGGATTACAGGCAGGCACCACGGCACTCAGCTTTTTGCAAGGGTTTTCTTGTGAGCCCCAAACACTGTACATGTGATGCTGAGGAAAGGGTTGGGCTCTGGGGTCAGAGAGATCTGATTTTAACCTGGGACCTGCCACTTTCTATTCATATATCCCTAGGCAAGACACTGGATCTCAATGAGCCTGTATCCCCACCTGAAAAGTAGAGACACAGTGAACTTTATAGAGGATGAGGAATGACACATAGAAAGGACCAAACAAAATGCCTGGTATGTAGAAAGTCCTCAATACACAGTAGCCAAGATATAGTCAAGGGGGTCAGTTGGCCATCCTAACTGAAAGCACAGACTCTACAGCTGGGCCAACAAGCCTAGTTTAGCAACTCCACACCTGACTCATCAGCACCCAAGCCTCCTTGGCAAGGAAAAGGGAGCTAATAACAGCACCTATCTCTAGAGACATACCACAGAACCACAGTAATAAAAACTACAGTACTGAGGTAAGAAATGATGAATAGACCAATAGAACCCAGTACTCTGGAGGCTGGGGCAGGAGAATTGTAAGTTTGAAGCTACCCTGGGCTATAGAGGGAGACCCTACCTCAAAAACATAAATATAAAAATAATGATGGCACCTATCTCAAAAGGGTTGTCTTGAGGACTCAGTGACATTTGCCAGTTACTTAGGGCAAATGCCTAGCACACAGTAACCTCAGTAAGCCTCCATCCCTGGACTCATCACCATCACCTTCACACAGAGGCTCTACTGCTACCCCTGCCTCTGAAGTCTCCCTGCCCCCACCCTCACACAGGATCACCTCAGGCTCTCCACAGCACTTACATCTGCCAATCATTCAAACAAGTGTGGTGATTGCTGAGCCC